>CM052548.1:224029-236188 GCA_028533065.1 Trachops cirrhosus | reverse complement strand
AGGGGCTGGAAAGAAGTATTCCGAGTCATGAAAGACAAGGACCTCCATCCCAGATTGCTCTATCCAGCAAAGCTTTCATTTAGAATGGAAGGGCAGATCAAGTGCTTCTCAGATAAGGTCAAGTTAAAGGAGTTCATCGTCGTCAAGCCCTTATTATATGAAATGTTAAAGGGACTTATCTAAGAAAAAGAAGATAAAAACATGTATAGTAAAATGACAGCAAACTCACAATTATTAACAACCATGCCTAAAACAAAAACAAACTAAGCAATCAACTAGAACAGGAACAGAACCACAGAAATGGAGAACACATGGAGGGTTAGCAACAGGGGAGTGGGAGGGAGAGAGGGGGAAAGGTACGGAGAATAAGTAGCATGGATGGTAGGTAGAAAACAGACAGGGGGACGGCAAGAATAGTATGGGAAATGTAGAAGCTAAAGAACTTATGACACATGGACATGAACTGAAGGGGGGAATGTGGGTGGGAGAGGGTGTGCAGGGTGGAGGGGAATGAAGGGGGGAAATGGGACAACTGTAATAGCATGATCAAGAAAATATATAAAAAATAAATAAAGGGCCAGGGGCTCTTCTTTCCCCATTGATGTGAGAGAGGAAAGGCGGGAAAGAGAAACATCAGCTCCGTTGCCCACCCGCTTACACGCTGATTGGCTGCTTCCTGCAGGTGCCCTGACCGGGCACGGAACGCGCAGCCTCGGCGCCTCGGGACCACGGTCCAACCTACGGGGCCGCGCGGCCGGGAGACGCTTCGCCAGGTAACTCAGGCCACGCCCTCCCTCACCCGGCTCCGCTGCTCCCAGGTGCCTGGAGGCCCATCACCCTGGGGCTAAAGGCCTCACCCCTGGAGTCTGCTGCTCCCCTCCCCCACTCAGGCCCAGGGCTTCCCTGAGCCCTGTGCACAGCAGGTGAGGCCAGATGGGCCAGCCGGGTGGGGGGCAGGCGTCCCGGGTGCCATTCCCAAAAGTCCAGGTTGGCTCCTGACTGTCTCCCTGCCCCGCCCGTCAGCTCTGCACAACGACCCCCCTCTTCCCGATCAGTCAGGAGAAACAGGACGTGACCGAGGCCAGGCCCGCGCCTTGCCCGACTGGAGCAGGCGGGAGGACGAGGGTGGCCCCCGCGCACGGACGGAGGGCCTCCCCTGTGCTCTGGCTGGAGGTCCGGTCTCCTCGACTGCGAAGACCAGACCGGGCGGAGAGGCGGGCAGTGCAGGCGCTGGTCAGCGCCGCCCGGACGAGGCTCAGCTCCTGGCCGGCCGGTCAGAGTGGGAGGTCAGCGACCGCCCGCGGTCGGCGGAGAAACCGAGGCTGAGACACGGCGGACGCCCAGGGCCGGGCTCCCACAGCCCAGACGCTCCTGCCACCTGCCTGGGACGCCAGCTGTGGCGAAGGGACGGAGCTGCCGCACGGCCGGACAGGTGTGGCGCGCTGTGCCGTCGCCCAGCCCCAGGAGCCCCCCGGCCGCACAGCCCACAGCAGACCCGTGCAGGCCGGGCGAGGAAGCGCCTGCCCCCGCAGGAAGGTGCCCGCACAGCGGGGTCGGGGCGGTCCGCCTCAGCCCCCCGGTGCTCCCTCCGCTGTCCCCACCCCCTGCCCCCAGACACAGAGGCCGAGGGCCCAGCATGGCGGGCAGGCCCCGCAGCTGCGAGTCCCCAGCGGAACCCGCAGGCGGCCTCCTCCTTCCTGTTTCCAAGGTGATCCCCCCACGGCCAGACAGGGATCCGCCTGCCGCCCCACCCTTGGTTCAACGCTGCTGATGCTGAGAGCCGGCCGTTGGGCGGGACGCCAAGGCCCGGCCGCCTGCTCCAAACCCAGTGCCAAGCCACTGAGGACGCAGACCTGGGTTTGCCCTCCGGGGACCAGGCCCCTCTCTCTCGGGCACCGACTCTCGGGGGGACACAAGGCCTCCGACCCCTGCCACCGCCCTGGCACCAAGTCCCTGCCCTGTCCTGTCCTCCTGCTGCCCCAGCCCCTAACTAGACTCCCGTCCCCTGCTCTGACAGCCGCTGGCTCTGCTTACAGCAACAGACCTGAACCCCAGTGCAAGCAGCATGTTTTTAAAAGGCCTAGCACTCCCAGCTCACGAGGGGACGACCCTCTGAAAGTGGACGGGTGGACAGGTCACCGCTGGCTCCTCAACTGCCACGTGACCTCACCTTCTCCATCCGGAGTAGAGGCCCACCCCTCAAGGTGGGAGCACACCAGGTGACGGACACAGAGGACACCCAAAGTTCTCCCCCTTCACTGTGAGTCTGGGGTGGGGGGCATGGATCCGGGCAGAAGCCCTCGCGACATGGCCAGTCCCGGAGCCAGGGAGCCAGGGAGCCAGGGAGCCAGGGACCCAGGCGTGCAGCCCCTGAACATCTGTCCAAACGCCGCATATATGCGAGAAACCCCCACGGATGTTTCCCACCTGCAGTCTCACAGAAGAGCGTGAGAATGAAAGTGATACATCGTTATGCAAATCACACCCAAAGGGAGCAGAGCCACCCCCACCCCACAGGACAGGCCGGCGATCCCCCAGGTGGGACCTCTGCACATGTGTGTGCACACACACGCGCACACACACACACACACACACACACACACAAGCACCAAGGTCGCGTGGACCCGCCCCCCTCAGCACAGCCACCAGCAGGTTCCTGTCTGGCCAGGCCCAGGCCCAGGCCCCAGGCTTTGCAGAAAGCGCCACGGTGACCCTGGCACCCAGGGCCCAGGGGCCCAGCCTCGCTGCGTGCGTGCGTGGTGGCCCCACGTCCGCACAGCCCTCCCCAGGCATCCCTGTGCTGCCCCCAGGGCAGGCCAGGTAAGGGCCCCCTTCCACCTGAGCATGGGTCTCCTTTCTCCTTCACGGCTCCTCCTCGGGCACCACTGCCAGCACCTGGATCCCGCAGGACTGCTGGGGGGCAGCTCTGGGCCCCTGGACACAGACCCCCAGGGAGCCCGCCAGCTCGTCCATGAGGTGGCAGATCCTCCCAACCTCCCAAAGCAGCTGCTTCGTGCCTCAGGCATAGTTTGCCTTTCCTCTGAAACTTCCCCATTTTGAGCCTCGCAGGCAGGAAGAGGAGGGGGAAGGATGAGTCAGAGGGCGGTGGGGCTGGGGGCCTGCGATGGTTCTTGGGGCGGCAGCCCCTGGAGAGGGCCCGGCGGGAAGCTTCCCCCTCCCCCGGAATGACTGCCTGGTCACCTGGGCCCCGTCAGGGCAGAGGAGTCACGGGAGGGCCACTGTCCTCCTCTTGGCCCCTCACCCTCCAGGTGGAACAGGTAAGAGGTGGGAAGGTGGAGGGGCCCCACTCGGGGGACGAGCCGGAAGCCGGGAGAGGCGGCTCCTCCAGGCAGAGAGTCCAGTGGTTAGAGGTGGAGCCCAGAGTCTGACGCCCTCGGCCCTGGGCGGGTCACGTGGCCTCCCCGTGCCTCAGTCTCCCCATCCGGTGAGCAGGGACAACCCAGTCCCCGAAGCCCGCGACATCCACACGGGCTAATTCACACACACGAAGTTCTCTGTGGTGCGTGTGGCCCGCGGTGAGCTCGTGGGTCGGGGTCCAGCACCAGCACCGCCACGCGTCCCCGCCGCCCCGAGCTGCTCGCCGACCTTTCCAGACCTGTCAGTGGCTCTGGGGGTGGCCAGCCAGGTGTGGAGGCCCCCGTGCACGGGAGGCCCAAGGGGACAGGCGAACGGTCACCAGGGCAGGGGCCTCAGGAAGCACCTCCTCGGGGCCGGCCCTGCAGAGCCAGCGTCCCGGGTGCCACCGCAGGACACACACAGTCCTTCCGGCCTGGACAGGGATGGCTGGTCCCAGCGCCCCAGGCCTCCACCTTGCCCAGAAAGGAAGAGGATGCCAGTCCCTCCCCTCCTGTGAGGGGAAGACTCCTGCCAGAACTTCCTCCCGGATCTGCAAACAAGTGGAACCTCCACTTTCTCCGAGAGCCTCCCAGGTGGGCTGCGGCCATGAGGCTGCAGGCAGGGGCTGCGGTGCCCCTTCCCACCTGGAGGCACCCGTTTCTGCCCAGAGGAGCCTGCCCCGGCCTCCCCTGCGCTGTCCTGAGGGCACTTCCCCTTTTGGAGCCGGTCAGAGTCCACACTGATAGCCTCACCTCCTCGGGCAAAACAAACAGCAGCACGGAGAGGACTGGGTGGCGAGGTGGAGGGACTGAGAAGGACAGACCGGCCGTCGCAGGACAGTCCCGGATGTCAAGCGCAGCTCGGGAAACGCAGACAGCCGTGCTGAGGTTACTGTGCGGGGCCTGGAGGGCACTGGGAAGGGCACACACAAGATCCACGGGCCGAACCCAGCCTCCACCTTGTTTTATCCGCCCGGCACCTTGTTTCACCGCAGCCGCAGTGCCGAGCTCCTTGCCCCTAGCTAAGGAGCAGTTACACTCATACAGTCCTAACATTACATTCGGCCCTTTGAAGGCAACCGTGAGGCTGATGTAGCCCCCCATGAAAATGAGTGTGGCACCCCTGGGCCGTGTCAAACCACTGGGCCGTGCACCCGAAACTAGTACAGGGTACTCGGAATGTCAACTGTAACTGGAGGAAAAAAACCCAGAAAACCCCGGGGGAGGGAGGTGGGGCTGCCTGGGATGGGGGAAGGGTGGTGGGGGTAAATGCAGACAACTCTACTTGAGCAACAATAAAATAATTAAATTAAAAAAAAAAAAAAAAAACAACCCCTAGCAACCCCCTGCAGGTTCACACAGCTCTTCACTCCAAAGCCCACCCCCCATCAAGGTATGGCAGTCTCCGTCCCGGTCCCTTGCCACCTCATGCCCAGCCCAGCAAGGACCCCAGCACACCAGGGAGCCTTGCCCTTACCTCTCCCCGCACGCCACCCCACACCCTGAGCGACAGAAACCCCGCACACTCTGGCACAGGTGCCCTTTTCCCAGTGTGTCTCACTGGAGGTCTGTGCATCTCACTGTAACACCAGACCTCCCCCACCACCCCCAGCTCTGACTCTCGTCCAGAACGCTCCCTCCCAGGGACTCCAGGGCACAGGAAGGTCCCCTCAAGCCCAAAAGTGCCCTGGGCCCAGGCGGGTGCAGATGGAACGTGGAAAACCACATCCTTCTCGAAAGGGGCCGGTCGAGACGGCACCGAGGGAAGCTTGGGCCAGCAGATAAGCCTCAGCAGGAAAGGCCAGGGTGCCTGGTGGTGGAAGGAGGCAGTTCCCTGAAAAGGTGGGGGTGCTCTACAGCAGGCCCCCCAGCCTATGCCTCGCCATTCTCAGGCCCCTTGGACGGACTGTCAGGTCCTACGAGGTGGGGCCCAAACCCACAGCCGATGCTGGCCCACCACCGGCTGTGGGTAGGGGAGCAAAGCCACCCCTACCCCACGGACTCCTGGGCCCTGAGAGTCGTCTAAGTCCCCCAGGGGCTCCTAGGGTCACCAACATCGAACAAACTTTTCTGCCCCCTGCCAGCTCCGCACAGAGTCCCTACGGTGCTAAGACTCGCCAGGGCAGGTGCTACACCGGGGCCGGGGAAAGTGCCACGGGCCAGAGTCCAAGATCTGCACCTCGATTTGGGCTACGAGTCCGTCCATTCCGGCGCAGTTTCTCGTCTTGGACGTGGGACGCAAGGCCTCGGGTCTAAGCCACGCACCGACGGGACAGCTGGGTCCTCCCCACCCCCACTCTGTGCCCCGGCATCCGGCGGGAAGAAGCCACACGCGAGGCTCCGGGGGGCGTTGAGGACAAAGCCTCTCGGTCCCCGGCAAGGCCTGGGCCTCTCGGCCAAGGGCGCCAAACCCGGAGCGCGCGGGCTCGGCTCTTCAGCCTCGGCCCGGTGAGCGCCAGTGGCTCCGAGCGGAAGCCTCCCTGGCCAAGTCCGGCCCGCGGGGACCGCGGAGACCACGGAGATCGTGGGGGGCCGAGGGCGCCCCGACGCCGGTGCGGAAGATCCGCGTGCGCCCGGGACTCCTTGCCCTCCGTTCCCACCCCGGGGCGCGCGCGGCCGCGGCCACCTCTGGAGGGCTGGGCCGGCGGCGGCCCCTGGCCCGGGTGCAGGAGCTCGGAGCTCGGAGCTCCCAGGAGGTCCCTAGTAGGGCGCGGGACCGGCCCAGCCCGGCGGCTACTCACCCCCAGCAGCAGCCGGAGGCCCAGGGGCTACGGGCGCGTGGGCGGGCTGCGCGGGAAGCAGGGGAGCAAGCGCAGCTCACTGACTTCCTGGATCGCCGGCCCGCCCCGCCCCCGGGCCACCCCGCCGCCGGCCCGGCCCCCGCGTCCCCGCCTGACCCTGCCCGGCGCGTGTCCCTACCTGGGCGCCGCCCTGGCTCTGTCTGGCGCGGACGCCGACACGCGGAGGAGACGGTCCTGATCGAGGGAACTTTACCTGGGGAGGGTGGCCGCTGACCCCGGCAACGCAGGGGAGTCCAGGGTTTCTCGCGTGGGACTGCCGGCTCTGAGGGAGCTCGGGGATGCCCGGTGCAGGGCCGGGAAAGCCCCTCCCCTGGCCTCGCGCGCAGCGGTCGCGCGCCCAAGCCACTTGTGGCACCAGCAGCGAAAGGGAAACAGAAACAGGAAAGCGCGTTTCTGGGAGGATGAGGAAGCTGCTCATCCCCGAACACAGGACTGGAAACTGAGCTTCCGAAAGAGAGAAGAGGCTGGAAGGACGTATCACTAAAACTCTTCCCACGCTTACATTAAAATAATAAAAACCACGGGAGTTTTCTGATTCCTACTTTTTGCATTTTCTTATTTTTCCTTTTTAAGAATGTTATCTTCAGTTACAGTTGACAAACAATATTATATGAGCTTCAGGTGTACAAGCTGTAATTAGACAGTCATGTAACAGGTAATCCCCCAATAAATCTGGTGCACACCCGATACCGCGTGTAGTTATCACACTATCACCGGCTGTATTCCCTGTGCTGCACTGCACACCCCTGTGACCCACCTCTCAGCCCCTTCACCTTTCTCACCCATCCCCCGGACCCCCTCCCCCGTCAGGCAACCATCCAAATGTTCCCATTCCTGTTATTGTAAGATTCCACATGCAAGTCGAATCACATGGCATTTGTCTCTGTCTGCCCTTCCACTCAGCGCAACACCCTCCAGGGCCGCCCAGGTCGTTGCAGATGGAAGATTTCGTTCTTTTCGATTAAGCGTTTTGGATTTCTTCAGGTAAATACCCGGAGGTGGAATTGCTGGTCCTTTGTTGTCTCTTGTTATAGTCTTTGCTTTAAAGTCAATTATGTCTGGTGTAAGAATTGCTACCCAGCCTTTTTTTCCTTTCCATTTTCATGAAATACATTTTTCCATCTCTCTGTTTTCAGTCCATGTGGCTCTTTCTATCTGAAGTGACTCTCCTGGGCAGCATAGGTAAGGGGGCGGGGTGGGGACGGATAAGGCTCTCCAACCACACTCTATCCAACCACCCGCCCCTCAGGACTTGAGAGAAATCCCTCCCTCCAGCCTTCATCTGCATCTCCAGCTTTCCACAGTGACCTGGGTAGGAAAGTTGTCTTTCTTTTGTAGAAGGGTGTGTGATAATAATGTTTCCCGAGCAGAAAGAAAAGATGAGCTTGAGACCGGATCGATGGACCCAGCCTACATGCGCCTACATTCTGCGGGAGAGAACCCCTCAGGGGCACAGCAACGTGTCTCCTCATAACCCACCCCTGGGCTAGGGCGCACCTGTCTGTTCTTTCCGGGACCTCTGAACCTTACCTCTGAGCTCCAGGAGACAGAGCCCCTTGGGCTTTGCTGACCCCCATCACTGGGGACTGTGGATTTGATGGTTGACATTGCCATGCAGGGTACTTCTACTTGCTAACCATCAATTTGTAATCCACTGCTGACCATTTCCCTCTGCCCCTTCCTGTGGTAAAATATAATGAATTCAATGAATCAATTAAAAAAAAAAACAAAACGGTTGTAGAGAAGAAACGCGATTCCCACCCTTCTCTGCACCCAGGGTCCCAGGGAGCTGGTGTTTGTGGACAAAAGTCCTTCACCCAGGCCCCTGATTGGCCTGCTTTCATGCAAATGAGGAATCCAAATCTTTGTAGTTTGATTGGCCCAAAAGGCTTTGTCCTGATTGGCCAGAATGGAGCTGCTCTGATTGGCCAGTTAAGATATCGTAAGCTTAGCTGTGCAGCTCTGATTGGATGGGGAAAGTCTCCCTCCGATTGGGTAAAGCAGGTTCCCAGGAGCTCCTCTTTTTTTTTTCTTTTAAGATTTTATTTATCTTTAGAGGGGAAGGGAGAGAGAGAGAGAGAACCATCAATATATGGTTGCCTCTCGTAGGTACCCTGGTGGGAACTGGCCTCATGTGCCCTGACTGGGAATCGAACCGCAATCCCTTGGTTCGCAGGCCCGCCCTCAATCCACTGAGCCACACTGGCCAGGGCCCAGAAGCTCCTCTTATAAAGACCGCTCAGCCTCTAGGAACCCAGGGTGGGCTTCTCCCTCAATGCGGTTTGTGGGGGGTCTTTGGGCAGAGACGGCTTCTAGGCTCTGGTTTTTGTTGTTGTTTGTTTAAAGTTTGAGCGCAGGAGTACTTACTGGCATGCGTCTTCTTTCTAGAGGTTCACAGTGTGAAGGGCACAGCATTCATCAGAATGCCTGACACTAGCGACCGAACGACCGGCCAGGGGTCCGAGCACCGCACTCGGCCCTGGGGAGGAGTGAGAGGGACCCGAGGGGCAGGAGAGCGCTGTGCTCTCCCAGGACAGACACCCCTCAGTGGGCAGCCGAGGCCCACCTAAGCGGTCAGTCGCTTCTAGCGCCGGCGCTCTCGTCCCTTCAGTACATCAGGAAACCCTAGATGCTCTGCTTGTACTGAGTGCGGACCAGCCCGCCCACGTCCTGCCCCCCAAGCGGCTGCGCGCAGGCTGCCAGGGGCGTTGGACTTGTAACCAATGCGCGCAGCTGGTAGCCCTCCCCTCCGGCCCCCCACTCTGCTCTCCTGCCGCGCCGCTGCCCGACTGCGAGTGACAGAGGGCGCGCTTCCCTGCGTTCCTGAGCAGGACTCTGGACGTCGTTTCGTTACTCCAGGCCTGGGAGTCACGCCAACAACCCCACCCCGTGCACACTCTGCGGCTCCAGGCTGCTCCGGCCTCTGTGAGCCCCAGGTGCAAACAACGCTGCCTTACACACTGTCCTACAAACCTTTCTGTGCACATGTCTTTACTCCTCTTGCGTGTGGCACAGAGGAGCGAACCGCTTGGTCTACGGCTGGGGGGTACTGACTTCGTGAGAAACTGCCCAGTTCCCTAAGTGGCTGCACCGCCACGCCCTCCCACCAGCTGCCCCACCTCCCAGGGCTCACCCCGCCCACCACCACCAGGCTCCCGGTATTCCTTCCCCCTTTACAGAAGGTCAGATGATGGTCTCCCAGGCCTTTCAGTGACCCACGAAGTCCTGCGCACGTGCCCCCTCTGGGAGCGCAGCTCCTAACCGCCGCCCCTTGTTATTTTGCTTCGGCCCAGCAGTCTGGGGCTCCTTCAGGCCTGCTCATTTTCCTCCGCGGTGCGTTGCACAAGCCGGAACATTACGCAATTATTCGTTTGTGCTGGACGGTCTCTCCTCCCTGGAAAGGACTCTGTGAGGAGGCCAGTAACTTGCTTCATTCATGCACCTGCCATGTGCCGAAAACAGTGCCTGGTGCTCAGGGTGCTCTACAAACGGAGGGAACGTGTGGACCAGAAGGCCGGGTGGGGTGGGCAGTGGACCGAAGGGCACGGTGAGGGCAGGGACTGGTGGCTGAGGCCGGGCGTCTGAGCAGGTCGTCTCTAAGCCAATGGCTAAGGTCGAAGGGACCAGACCTGGCAGCAGGGGAAGACCCTTGGGGACACAGGGCACATCAGTTGCAAGGGTCCCAAGGCGGGAAGGGGCTCGTGGCTGGCACATCGCGGGGAGGGGCAGAGGGAGGCTGTGCAGCCTGGGCGAACAGCTTTGGATTTCATCCTCAACGGTGTGGCGCGGCTGACCGTTACGCAGGGCGGGGTGTCTACCGCTTGGCCTGTAATTCTTCGCACTTTTAACCAGCTTTTTGCAAGTCTCTCAAGAGCTTCTTGTGGTCCAGGTAGCTTCTCCCGGGTCCAATCCCCCAGTTCTGATTTGCTGCTCCTCTTATACTTTGGGCTTTAAAATCTGTCTGGCGTTGTTTGTAAATTAAGAGAGAAGGATGCTTCTCACAAAGGCCATAGGGTCAGAAAACAGATCAGTGGCTGCCACAGATTGGAATGGGAGAACAGGGGAATTCTGGGGGAGATGGAATTGTCTCTGTCCTGATTGTGCTGGTGGTTACGCAGCTGTGTACTTTCGTCCAAAGTACAAGAACTTGCCCTGGCCTGTGTGGCTCAGTGGATTGAGTGCCAGCCTGTGAACCAAAGGGTCATGGGTTCGATTCCCAGTCAGGGCTCATGCCTGGGCTGTGGGCCAGGTCCCCAGTAGGAGGTGCCTGTGAGGCAACTACACATTGATATTTCTCTCCCTCTCTTTCTCCTTCCCTTCCCCTCTCTCTAACAGTAAGTAAATAAATAATCTTAAACTGTAAGAACTCTCATAGCACTCTGCACTAAAGGGTGAATTTTACTATATGTAAAAATGATAATTTAAGATGAAGTAAATACATAAATAAACAAGAGAGGATAACGTTCTTGGTAATGAAAACAGGATGCTGAGAGGGTGCAGCTGGCTGAGCAGTCAGAATCTCAGTTTCCCTTTTCCCTGAGGTCCCTGCTTTGCTGGTGGGGAGGCCCCGTCCTTGTGCGAAGCCCCGCCACTCCCCCATCCCCAGCCTGAGTTCCCTTTGTTGCGGCAGAAACAGGCTGGCGTTTTCAAAAACATTTCTGAGGAGACTCGTTTCTAAAAGGTTTTTCCTCAAGTCCACTGTGAGGGGCTGAACTGTGTCTCCCCCAAATTCACGCGTTAGCGCGCTAACCCCTGGCCTCCCAGAACGTGAGTGCCTTTGGGGACGGGGCCTTCACAGGAGTCATTAGGGTTAAATGAGGTCGTCAGAGTGGGCCCTGATCCAGTCCGAGTGTTGTCCTTATGGGAGCGGGGCAGGACACAGACGCACACAGAGGAAGGGCCAGGGGAGGATGCAGGGAGGAGGCCCTGTCCAGATGCCGCGCAGAGGGGCCTCGGGGCAAAGCCCCCGCCAACACCTCCGTCTGGGACTTCCGTCCTTTAAGCCCTCGGGTCTGCTTACTTTCTTACGGTGAAGCAGGCTAAAGATCATTAAAAAAAAAGTGTAAAGGTGACATGGATTTTGTAATGCTTCAGTAGGTGCCCAGTCTTAGATAAGAAAATAACCAGCTGTCTGTGGTTTGTTGTTTTTTATTGTCCTTGAAAACTTAGACTAATTAAACGCTGTCTCTGTAACCAAATTTATCAATCCCTGACCCTGAAATAAGATTTACTACCTTCTGCTCTGTAACTTGCCCTTCGCCTATAAAAGTCTTAATAATCCACAGCTCATCGCTCAGAATTTGGGAGTTTTCCTTAACCCCTCTGAGCCCGCGCGTAATAAAGTTTGTGCTCCGCCATTCCAGCTGCGTGTGAGTGATTTTTCCGCAACATTTTGGTTCCTGACCGGGAATCAATCTCACACGATCAGGCACTTTGCCTCCAGTGACGGTAGCTGAGCGGGGGCTCCGGTGGGGAGCCCAGCCGTGAGGGAGGAGCACATGCCCCGGTGATTTTGGGCTTCCCGGAATGAGGTCCCCCGGCACTGAGCCCCCGTTTGCTCCAGGACCTGGGCCACAGGGGAGTGGCGGACCACAAAGCCAGAGGCGCCATCATCGGTAAGTGCCCCGGGGACCGGACCCGAAACCAGGGAGAGATTAGCTACCTCTCAAATCTACCAGAGACCCAGGCAACTGGGTCACCAGGCTCCATTCGGGGGAGGAAATGTATAACTTCGGGAATTCTGAAGATGGCGGCGTGGTAGGAGGGAGCACACGCCACCTCCCGCTTCAAAAGACAGAAAAACCTAACCATACTACAGAGGACATTGCAGCTTACATGAAAATGAGAAATCAAAATTGTAGCGGACATGGAAAGACCAGACGGTAAGGAGATTACTGCAGGATAATAAGAGCCCAGTGATCAGCGTGGGGAGCAGGGAGGTCGCAGCCCCAGCCCCAGAGCTCCGGGAGCTGCCGCAGGGCTCTCGGGGTAGGGGAGCGGGG
>CM052548.1:0-223529 GCA_028533065.1 Trachops cirrhosus | reverse complement strand
GCTGTGCTTCTGGAGGCAGTACACGAGCTCCATGGGCCGCACGGCCTTCTGCCGGCTGTCCTGCATCCGCTCCAGCAGCAGGAGCAGCTGGAAGGGCACATTTCTCTCCTGCTCCTCCACGCCCACTGGCACTTGTAACCTGCCGGGCGACAACAGCCGTGAGCCCCCCGTTCCCTGGGTCGGGGCACGCTGCGTGCACGCGAGGGGACTTCCAAAAGTCTTCACGCGCAGGCCACTCTGTGAACTGACTAAACCAGAATTTCTGGGGGCGGAAGCTAGTTATCAGAACTTTTCAGTGTTCCAAATTATTTAACAGATTTTATTTATTATTTTTTAGAGAGGGGAGAAGGCAGGGAGAAAAAGAGGGAGAGGACCATTGATGTGCAAGAGAAACACCCATCAGTTGCCTCTTGCACGTCCCCCACAGGGGGCCTGGCCCCCCAACCCAGGTGTCTGCCCTGACAGGGAATCGTACTGGCAGCGTTCTGGTTTCTGGGACAACGCCCAAACCAATGAGCCACACCAGTCAGGGTGGCGTTTATATACATTTTTAATTTATTAGGCAACTGTGTGGTCCAGAATGTGCAGATCAAGACTTTCCTCTGGTGACTTTTAAAGAAAACCATAGTCGGAGTCACTGTGGGCTTCTGGGCAAGATGAAGAAGTAGGTAAAAGCTGCACTCACCTCCTCCCACAACCTCATCAAAATTCTTGTGCAGCTAAACGACAGAACGGCCATGATCCAGCACCACCTGAGATCCAGCTGAACGGACGGCCCACAACGAAGGATGTGCAGACGCAGCCATGCAGGAGGGACAGACATACAGAACGGGCTGGTCCCACACCCACGTGTGGCGGTTAAAAATCAGGAGGGACACCGCGGCTGCGCAGGTCCCCTGAGGAGCGAGGGATCCCAGCCCCACAACGGGCCCCACAGCCAGCCCAGGGTTCCATGGCAAGAAGAGGAGTCCCCCAAACTTCTGGCTGCGAAAGCCAGTGGGGACTGTGGCTGACGGACACAGAGGGCTTCTGGAGTCCCGGGAGTTCACAGATTCACCCACTGAGAGACTCCCTCCCTCTGCGCTCCAGCCACGAGGCAGCATCTCACAAGGCACCAGGGAGACACACGGGGAGGAAATGAGGTGTCTGCTTGTGGGGTGAGGGCTGGGGGCAGCTTTCCCCAGACAGATGCGCTGGCCGAGACCTCTGTTCCTTTGATGATTCCCCTTCCCCTCCCACAAAGCGGGCAGGTGGGCCCCACATCTGAGTCACCATCCACCTGCTCACACTGTTTGTCCTGCCCTACTGATTCCCTGAGACCCACCCCCGTGAACCTGCAGAACCACCCAAGCTGTTTCCAGTGGCTTTTCCATACAAATAGACTATCTTGGCTCGTGCTGCAGACTTCCCTAAGGCTCTCAAAGGTTCGCAAAGCCCAAACAAGCAGCATTTGGCCTCCGTGTGCTAAGCAGCCCCAAGCCCGACACTGACAACAGCTTGCCTCTGTTCACAGCGCAGCGTCTCTCGGGCCCCTCCAAGCCAAGCACAGGGGGCAACCACCTGTGGATCACTTTGTGGCTCATACTGGGTGGCCACAGGCAGGCCAGCTGACCTGGGCCTGCACCTCCCAAGAGGCCCCAGAACCAATACACTCGGTGGCCAGATTCAGACCACACCAGAGCACCACCCAACCACCCCCCAGACGTCACTCTCAAAGGGCAGGCCGAGTACATCCTGCTTCGTAGGGTCAGCCCCTGAACAGCAGCCCCTGAACTGTAGTCCCGGACAGTTCCCACCACCAATCAGCCAGGGGGCCACTGCCTCACAATGGCGTGCCCACAGCAGTCAAGGCGCAACCCCAACAGGAAGGCACACAGAACCCGCACCAACAGCTCAGCGAACGCACTGCCTCAGGTGATCAGGGAGGCTGTGTCACTGGGCCCCACAGGACACCTACTGCACACGGCCACTCCGCCCAGACTGGAAGACACAGCAGCTCTACCCGATACACAGAAACACGCACAGGGAGGCGGCCGAAGTGGGGAGACAAGAACACAGGTCCCAGATGAAAGAACAGAACAAAACTCCAAAAAAAGAACTAAACAGAAATGGCGACAAGCCATGTACCTGATGCAGAGGTCAAACCACAAGTTAGAAGGATGCTCAGTGATGTCAGCAAGAACTTCAACAAAGGACAGGAAACATGAAAATAGAGATAGAAAACAGTTTAAAAAGCAGTCAGAAATTAGAAATACACTAACTGAATAAAGTATACATTAGCGGGAATCAACAGAAGCAGAAGACAGAGTAAGCAATTTTGAAGATGACAATTTTGAAAACAATCAGAACAGAAAAAAAAATTTTTTTAAATGAGGATAGTTTAAAGGGCCTCGGGGACAACATCAAGCTCCACAACATTCACATTATACTCACAGCAGGAGGAGAGAGGGAGAAAGGAATTGAAAGCTTATTTGAAGAAAGAGTGACAGAAAACTCAACCTGGAAAATGGAGACAACTGTACTTGAATAACAAGTAAAAAAAAAAAAGAAAGAAAGAAAATTCCCCTAACCTGGTGAAGGAATTAGACCTACAAGTCCAGGAAGCACAGAGAGTCCCACACAAGATGAACCCAAGGAGGCCCACTCCAAGACACATCATAATTAAAATGCCAAAGGTTAAAGACAAGGAGAGAATCTAAAAAGCAACAAGAGTAAAGCAGTTAGTTACCTACAAGGGAGCTCCCATAAGACTGTCATCTGATTTCTTAACAGAAACTTTGCAACAAAAAGATCCACTTCAGATGGAAAGACACACTCAGATGAAAGCAAAGGGATGGGAAAGATAGTTCACATAAACAGTAACAAAACTATCTGGTGTAGCCATACTTATACCACACAAAATGGACTTTCAAAGAAAGGCTATGACAAGAGACAAAGAAAGACTCGGCAATGCCACTTCTCGATATTTATTTGAAGAAATCCAAGGCACTAATTTGGAGAGACACATGCATCCATATGTTCATTACAGCATTATTTACAATCGCCAAGGTACAGAAGCAACTTCAGTGCCGCCGGCAGATGAGTGGGCAAAGCAGTGGTGCATGTACGCAATGGACCATGACTTGGCCGTTAAATAAGAAAAGCAGCGTACCATCTGTGACAACATGGATGGACCTAGAAGGCAGCACACTAAGTGAAATAAGTCACACAGAGAAAGACAAATGCCATATGAACTCACTTATATGTG
Source organism: Trachops cirrhosus (assembly GCA_028533065.1). Classification (NCBI taxonomy): domain Eukaryota; kingdom Metazoa; phylum Chordata; class Mammalia; order Chiroptera; family Phyllostomidae; genus Trachops; species Trachops cirrhosus. Next base: position 220,282 of record CM052548.1, on the reverse strand, counting down.
GAATCTAAAACACAACATAAAATCCAAGGCACTCATAGATACAAAGAACATTCTGATGCTTGCCAGATGGGAGTGGAGTTGGAGGAACAGGTCAAAAAGGTAAAGGATTAAAAAGTACACATTGGGCCCTGCCTGGTGTGGCTCAGTGGGTTGCATGTCTGCCTGCAAACCAAAGGGTCGCCAGTTCGATTCCCAGTCAGGGCACATGCCTCAGTTGTGGACCAGGTCCTCAGTAGGGGGTGCATGAGAGGCAACCACACATTGATATTTCTCTCCCTCTCTTTCTCCCTCCCTTCCCCTCTTTCCAAAAAACAAATCTTTTTAGAAATAGTACACATTGGTAATTACGGAACAGTCACAGGGATGTAAAGCACAGCACACAAGGAATATAATCACTAATGTTGTAATAACTATGGTGGTGCCAGGTCGGCGCTGGACCTGTCAGGGTGGTCACTTTGTAACTTACATAAGTGTCTGATCACTGTGTTGAACAGATGAAACTAATATATATTGAATGTCAACTATAAGTGAAAAATAAGAAATTATTTTAAAAAGTTCAAGTCACTCAAAAGAACAGTATTTGAAAACATACATAATATACATGTTTATGGCCTAAGTAATAGTCTTACCTCTTCAGTATCTGGGTAAAGCCCACGTTCCTAATCAATACCTGGATCAGGGAGTTAAGACAACAGGTCTGTCCCAGGTTGTGCAAACCGACTGGGCCTGTAGAAAGAAGAGGAAAGGCACTGAGGACAAGGCCTGGCTAAGGGACAGGACAGAGGTCACGCGTGTCTCAGGAATCTCCTTCAGGACGCAAGATCCTGGGAAGCACCCGCAGAGACACGAAGAACTCCCTAGGGAGCTTGCAGAAAGCGGTGGAGGAGAGATCCAGCAGGAGCTCTGAGAGGTGACACAGCCATGGAAGTCGCACTGGCCCACTAGGAAAAGAGAGGGGTCCCGAGACACTGTGTGGCTTGGCCTCACAGGTGCGCACGCCATTGTTGGGAGAACAAAGGAGAGTGAGAAACGATTCAGAAACCGTGTGCGTGAGAATTACGACTTCCTGCCGGAGCTGAGTCACACAGGCGTCCTGGGGACTCAGCGGGAACAGTCCTTTCGAGGTGGGAAGGCCCTGCCCAGTCTTGCCCGTGTGGTTGGAGAAATCGGAACAAAGCTCATGGGGAGAGTCACTGTAACCCAGACTCACCTGCAGGGGCTGGAAGCGACAAGGAGCCTAGCAGGACGTCAGAAAACCAAGAGGCAGCATTTCTCTAACCCACTTGCAACCCACGTCTCCTTCCCCACCCAGCCTAGGGCTCCACAGTCCCCACAGGTGAGTGACTTCAGAGGGAGGGAGGACCACTCCTCGCAGGATTCCTGAGACAGGGCAGTGAGAACGTAAAAATCCAGGGGTGGCAGGTCACAGAGCTGCACTCCTGAAGCAGCAGAAGCGCTGGCCTCTGGACACAGCCGCACGAGGGGCTGTCCGCCCAGCCTGGGGCTGAGGAGGGCCCCCTCCCCACGTCTCACACGCCCCTCACGCCCCTCCCCCACCCCCACGCAACCGCATCCACTCGGCAGTGGGGCCTTTTACTCCCATTCACAGAGGCTGAAGTGGAGGCACAAGAGATCAGGGGTCTTTCACCACAAAGCCCTACTGCCCACGGTCTGGTGGGCGAACAAGATGGGTCTGCACAGTCAAAAGGGGGGAGGGCGGTAATGACCGTGAGGGCTGTCCCAGGCCCCGAGGTGTGAAGGCAGCCGCCCCCTCTTCTTCTTCATGTTGCTGCTCTCCTGCTTGTTCTCTACAGGGTCCGCCGAGGGTTGCTGAGGCTCAGCCAGGATGATGTGCAGATGTCCCCAGGAGCCGAAACACCTTGCCCATTAGTGACCACTCCGAAGTCCCCAGGCCTCCGGCCGGCCGGTCTTCAGCATGGCATGACCTCACTTCCGGGAGGAGCTCTCCTGGGTGGGATGTCTGTGAAAACACAGCACAGGCCTTAGGGACCAGCGAGGGGAGAGCGCACTCCCAGGGCCGTGCGGGGGGAAGACGAGTGAGCAGGGAGACGGGACACCCGCTCCCAAAGCTGCGCAGCAGCGGTTCCAGCCTTGGCCATCCCACGGCTCACGTGAACCGATTCCTGCAACTCTGCAGCACGCCAGAAACATGTTACACTTTTTGCCAATCTGACAAAGAACAAACAAACATAGCTATGGTTTTCATTCATTCACACCAGATGGCTACTCTTGGGCTGGCTGTTGTCATTTCTTACTTGACCATCTGAGGGGAAAGAGCTCAGTGCCCCTGACTTCACAGTCGGGTGTTGCATGCACTGTGCCGCGCACGCTACGTGGAAACCACCGGTCTAGGGCTGGACGAGAACTGGGCCCCCGTCCACTCTCCCTGTCCCACGTCTCTCCATTCTTAACTCAGCAGAGTGGGCGTCCCCATCTGCTCCGCCCCCACCCCAGGTTCTCCGTTCTGGCAGACCAGATATTCGCCGAGGGGTGCAGACCAGAAGCCTGGTGTCCCCTTGCTCCTCCTTCCCCAGTCCAAAGGCCCAGGGGCTGTCAAGTCCCTAGCCTGAAAGCCGCTCACAAGCACTCTCACTGTTGTCCACACCCTTGACTTCCGGTGCAAAAGATATACACAGAGACACTTTGAAATGAAGTCAGAGCTGCTGCCCGGGGGAAATGCCTCACAGGTCTGAGGCCTCAAGCCCTAAGGGGCGGAAACAACCTTTGGACTGGGCCTGGGCAACAGGGTACCTCAAAGGACTGTTTGCAAAGACAACAGGAAAGCAGTGTGATGACTAAGGGCCTGCTGACTACAAGGCGGAACCCTGGAAGCAGTGCTTAGAATTAGTGTCCGGGGGAGCTCGTCTGCACCAGCGGAGCTGCCAGGGTGTGTCCTCATCAGGGCAGTGACTGGCGTGCCCGAATCAGAGCTTCCCGGAGAGCTGCTCTTTGATCTTCAAGGCTCACTGCTTCTCGCGGTGGCCTTCGGCTGTAGGTAGACGCTGAAAACCCTGTCCCAGCAGGCCCGGGTGCTGTCCAGGTCCCCAGGCACATTGTGCACAGAGCTACTGAACTGCTTGGCTCACCGTATTCTCCTCACAAGGGGAAGAGCCGTCTCTGCACTTGGGGTGGGTGAGCACGCCACTCAGGCCCCCGCAGGGCAGGCACCAGGCCCGGGCACGGGGGTGTTAGTGGCCGGCAGCTGCCAGCTGAGTCCTCTGGGGAACCTGCCCCAGGGCAGGAAGCTGGCCCAGTCCCGACTCTGGGGCCAGAGGAGGAGCAGGTATAAAGGCTTGGGCACCAAGCCTGCAGGCGAAACAGCTCTGAGGCTCATCCTGCCCCAGAGCGCCCCTTCAGTTCTGCCGAGGCCTCTGTGGTGACCATCTAGCAGGCCCCCTGTCTCTCTTCCCACCCCTGCTTTGCTCACCCCGATAATCCTCCTGGACACACATCTCAGGGTCTTAGTGTTGAAACGGATATCCACCTGTGAGCCCCGTGCATTTTCAGCAGCTTCTGTTGCACCAGGCACAGGGCCCAGTGGGCCCAGTGAGCGAGGGAGGGAGTGGATGAGGTCGTGTAGGGAACAAAACAACTTCCCAAATAACTAAATGGCTGTCATGTGGAGGAGACACAACTAGACTTACTGTCTGTGGGGGCTGGGGGTCAGCAGGTCAAACTACCTACTGTGTGACAACCACAAAGACAGGTTTCATTTGGGAACACCTAAGAGCTTCCTCACAGCCCTGACGGAAGCCTGTAAGCTGGGGTCGTTAGGCCAGGCCCTGCAGGAAGGGACCTGCACAGCTGGGGGCAGGCGCAGGCACAGGGAGGGGGCCTGAGCTCTTTCCTCTCCCTTCAGCTTCGTTCTCCCATCTAAATAGCCATTTTCATTCAGACACAGGCACGGCTCAGGAGGGTAAGGCAGATTAACACGTTGAAGACAGATCTGATCACAAACTCCCGTGTGGGTGTTCCCAGCACTCCGTGCGAACCGGCTGTGGGGAGGGGCCCCTAAAGGCACAGGCACTGTCACCACGCTGCCACAGCAGAGATAGGCAGGATCCGGGCCGCAGTCGGTGGGGAAGCACTGCCCCCTAGTGGGACACAGTCACGCACACACATCCAGCATGTGGCACTGCATCCGAATGCATTTGAAATACTGAACGGGAACTTAAATGTTTCAGATGAAGTAGGAAAGTCCCCAGGCGTGGTTTTGAACATGGGCATTCGGCCGAGGTCTGCTCCGTGGCTTCCACACTGCTTCAGAAAGCCAAGCAACCAAGCGCCATCTTCCGTGGCAGTGCAGGTGGCCCTGAGCTTGTGTGGGGCGGTGGCCACGGTCTGGGGTCACTGCTGCAACAGAAAGCGAGGGCACTGGGAGGGGCTGTCAGTGCTGCACAGCCAGTGGCAAGCCTTCCACACACTACTCAGCATAGGGACAGCTCGTTTACATGTTCAGATACAAAAGCATGATTTTTACTGCGAAAGCAAGATGCTGCACACCAAGATGTAGGCAGACGCTGTTGTGACTCCAAAAATACGAGCTCCTGTTACCGCTTTTCTTAATGCACAGCGATCTTCCACGTGTCTTCCCAGTTAACAGATACTAAAAGAACAATTCTTACCTGGAAGGGGCGCGGTCCTGAAATGCTCTGTTTCGTTTTGTTTAAATATTGGGAACCACTGGCCTAGTTAACATCGTGCTACTAGAGAGACAGGTCTCTGGACCGGCAGCAGCAGCCCCTGGAAGTCTGTTTCAAAGGCGGAATGCCGCGCCCACTGCAGACCTGCGGAGCTGGGACTCGCACTCTGACGGGATTCCTGGGTGGCCTGTGTGCGCGTGCCACGGGAGAAGCCGCTCCAGACAGCAAGTCCTAAAGGAAGTCCTAAAGGGCCTCTGGCCGCCGCGGGCGGGCCGAGGGAGACAGGCTGTAACGCAGAGCACCCGCCTTCAGCGTGTCTCATGGAGACTGTTTTCAGTGTCCGCCTCCCTGAGCACGTGTGGTTCTCAGGTTGCTTTATCTCCATTTGAGGAAGTCGTCACTGAAAAGCTCGTGTTGCTCATCTGTGGGCCATGGAGGATGGAGACCCCTGGGTCCAGGTCCTGCACCAGCAGCCAGCCTTTCCCACGCAGCCCCTCCCCCAACATCCCACACGCTGCCACGGGGGCCGAACAGCCAGCCTGGACGCCAGTGCCCCTCCTTTGGGGGGCAGACTCGTGTTTTCTGTTTGAAAACCATCTGGGTTTTCAGACCATGAGGACTAGGCAGAGCTCGCCCTGGGGGTCGCTCAGACGCACAGCGTCCACGGTGGCTGCAGCAGTGGTGGCCGCCACCCCCCCAGGGAGAGCGGAGCATCCTCAGCCCCCAGACTGCTCAGATATGACTTCAGGCGAGAAGAACTTGCACTGAACCGTCTCCTCCACCACAGCAAGAAAACCCACCAGCCAAAGAGAAAAGGCCATGACTACAAGGAAACAGAGCCAAGAGATAGAGACAGACAGAAAACCAGAATCCTGCGGCCTTCAGCTTCAGCCCTGAAACCAGCCACGCCTCAGGCTGCCCACCCACCACGCCTCCCCACTCAGAGGTCCTCTGCCGTTTTACAGATTCGTTTGAACTGGGTTCCTGCCCCTTCCAGCTGAAAGGGTGCTGACTGGTACTGATTCAACTTCTGGGGCTTTCTCTTCCGGAAATAATCAGAGATCTATGTAAAGATCAAAGATCTATGCAAGACACTATTGACCAAAATTTGTTTTTATGGCCCATTTTCATCATGGATTTAACAAACAAGGTAAAATGAAATATTGATAAGAAAAGTAATGACATTTAGGAAATTGTGGGAAATTCATTCCATTACCATTTTGTCCATTCTTCTAGACATCTTATTGTTCCTCTTTAACACGAGGTGATTTATCAAACAAGGATTTTTTGTTTTGTCAACTGCCAAAAAATAAAAGTGCCTGCTCAAATTCAAGCGCTGCAGCACTATTTATAGTAGCAGGAAAAAAAAAACAAACCAGAAAATACAATGAGTGAACTAAATTATGATTCATAAAATTAAATACTATGATGACATTAAAATAATTTTAGACTGTTTAATAAAGATGGGGAAATGGCTATAATATTTCATTGAATAAAAAGAAATTATAAAGAAATCATATAGTATGAGCCTAATTTCATAAAACACAAATGTAACTACACACACATAGAAAATGACTGGGATGAAATATAACAAAAATGTCACTGAAAGGTAAATCTCACTGGTGGGATTGAACATAATTTCTGGGGGGTTTTTCCCTTGTTTTCGAATGTTATTTTTTTATTTTTAGATTGAGGGGAAGGGGAGGAGAGAAACACTGCTGTATGGCTGCCACTTGCGCCCCCTGCTGGGGACCTGGCCCTGCAACCCAGGCATGTGCCCTGACTGGGAATCGAACCAGCAACCTCTCGGTTCACAGGCCGGCACTTAATCCACTGAGCCCCACCAGCCAGGGCTCTTGATTACTTCCCTTAATTTGTAAATATATTGTAATTAATTGATATGTAATTTTTAAATAATCAATAATTCACTTAGAGAATAGATTTAATATATTTTAGTGGAGCCTTTGTTGGCATAGTGTTCTCGTTCCAAGATCCCAAAACTTAACGAATTAGGAATGAAAAGAAGTGTAAGAATCTTTTTTCTTAATTCTTTTAGAGAACGTGGAGGAAAGAAGAACATCTGCAGTTAGGAAACAACTAAATATAAGTGGACATATTATTAAATTCATGTTAACAAACACCTCGTTTTCTTAGTAAACATTTATTTTCAAAAGTCATCAACAGCTGTTCCTCTTCAGAGTCTCAGTCTCCGAGAGTAAAGTTGAGGACAGGCGACAATTCCATGAGCAAGAAACAAGACTGTGGCCACCCTGGGGAGAACCCGACGGACGGAACAGAGTCACAGGGGCCAGCCTGTGCTTTCCCGACACTGTTCTGCCAAGACCTGGGAAAGACTTACTGCAACCAAAAAGGGCAGCGAGACTCAGGCTGGCAGGCCAGATGCTCAAGGGCAACAGACCAAGGCAGCAACCTTCAGAGCTGATGGCAGAGGAGATAGGTGAGGGAGGCAACAACAGGAAGGAAAGTGAAACTTAGAATCCAGAAGGTGGGGAAGTCGGAGTGGGCAGACGGCAGACAGCTGAGCTCAACCAGCTCGACAAACACCTACCGCAGAAGAGAAGAGAGGGACACCCCAAAGAAGCTGAATTTTCAAAGTTGACCCCTGACCAAAAATTGGCTCTGAGAGAAGATTTTTAAGCCATGTATGACAGTGTAACCGTGGATACATAGCATTATACATTTGTCAAGGCTCACAGAACAGAGACACCAAGAGTGAGCCCTCTTGTAAAGTACGGACTTTGGGCTGGGGCTAGTCCATCAGTTGTAACACATGTATCTCTCTGGCGGGGGGAGGTCCATATGAAGGAGGGTAGGGATAGGGGGCCCTATGTGGGGAGTCTGTGCTTCCCACTCAACTTGGCTCTGAACCTAAATTGCTGTAAAAAATAAACTTTTAAAATTTGAATTGATTAGGGTGAAATTGGTTGATAATGTTATTTTTTAAATACATTTTTTGTTTCCAAAAAACAAAACCAACTTAGTTTCCATCTTTTCTAAATTTTTACCCTTAAAATAAGTAGGAGACGTGACCGACAGAAGCAGTTGGCTTGGGCCCACAGCCACTGCAGCCACAGAATCCACCAGGGCGTTCGAGAAACAGCGACAAGTGTGACGCAGGAAACCCAGCGCGGTTCCCGTCACAACGAGGCTATCTGCAAAAGCCCCAGGAAGAACAAAATCAGCAGGCCTGGAGCATGACGCAGGCTGCCCCAGTCTTCCAGACCCAGCCCCTGAAGCCGAGAGAAAACCAGCCCTCATTCTTAATCACGGGCTGTGCTCCCGTGCTCGCGGTGTGCGTGGGGCAGGCAGGTGACTGCACCGCACCTCAGGCCCAGAACAGGAGGGGATCTCAGGGCTACTCTCGCTCTAAAAAGAAAGAAAGAAAGAAAAGAAAAGAAAGAAAGGAAAAAAACACAACCGTGTGAAAGGCATTAGGACTTACCTTCTTTTTTAATCAAATCTTTCTTTTTTAATAAAAATTTTATTAGTTTCTTTATTTTTAACAAGAAGGGAAGGGGGAGGGAGGAAGGGGGAGAAACACATCAGTGTGAGAGAGAAATGTCTATCGGTTGCCTCTCCTACACACCGGGACCTGGGACCCCACCAGGAACCCAGGCATGTGCCCCGACCAGGAGTCGAACCCCCACCCTTCCCCTTTGTGGGACGACGCCCAAACGACTGGGCGCGCTGGTCAGGGCGGGACCTGACTTCTTTTAGCCTGCGCACATGTTAAACATTTCCCCCTTTGCAAGGCAATCACTGTGCCAAAGTTCCAAAACTGCGCAGCACTTCTGTTAATAGTGAAAAGGGGAGATAAAAGTCTTTTCTGCAGTTTTTTGCTAATGCTCCAAAAACCAAGATGAAGCTACATACCTGTGTTAGTCTCCTACCACTGTCCTGGGAACATGACCTGGATACGCAGATTTAACCCCCTCTCCCTGCCTCCCTCGGTGCAACATCGCAGGAATGTGTTTAAATATCTGCCTTGTTTTCTGGAGCAGTTTCAAAGTACAACCATCTCAGGGCTGTAAACTATGCAGTTAAAGCCTATAACTTAACTTTCAAGAACCCAGAGTTTCAGTGGTCATAGAATGAAGGTTTATGTTCAAAGATCTAAATTTAGCTTTCTTACGGGAAAAGTGGGGAGGAGGTAGGAAGCAGACCAAAACTAAAATACTGTGATTTGCCCAAAGGGACAAAATTTTTCCAGTTTCTCAACATGTATTCCCATTGACCCAGCAATTCCACTTCTAGGAACTTTCCACAAGTATATTCTTATATTAGTATGAAGGTGTACATAAAATATTTATTGCTGCAGCATCTACACCGGTAAATACAAGAAACAACCTAAATGTCCATGAGTTCTTTAAACAGATGAGATACTCCTCACCTTATGTGCCAATTTTGAAAAATTAGCAGATATATCTATATGTCTTGTCATGGAAAGCTGCCCATCATATACTGTCAAGTGCAAAAAAAAAAAAAGCAAATCCCGTAACAATTTTAAAGACTTGTACATATGCAAATTTCTAGTACACGAAAACGATACTGAGTTCAGGATTTAGAGAAGATTTTGTTTCTACATTACATCTTTGTCTAGCTGACTTGTGTACTGCATATTTTTTTTCACAAGCTTGAAGTCATGCAAAAAGTCCACATAAGTATATCCACTTCGAAAAAATTCATTCGTCCCACATATACATGTAATGACTATAGACCATTAAAAGTTGCTGATCCCCTAATATATTCCTTAATTATCCAGGTGGATATGAAGCATAGCCCCGTGGGGTGTCTTTCTGGAAAGAAAGCTTCCAAATTAGCACCAAACTTGCCTTAAGTGCCACGCCGGCGCCAAGCTTCCACTGCTGAGTTGGATGCTGCAGGAGAGCGCTCCCCGCGCTGCCGGCTCCAGCTCCTGCCTAGACGCACTGAGCCAGAGCCCGAGCCAGAGCCCGAGCCGAGCTCACGCCGCTCTGCCCGCCCACACCGCCCGCCCCGCCCGCCCGGCTTTCGATTCCCACGGAATGGAAAGTGAAACTCAGCGGGGCCGCTCAGCCCGGCGCCCGCAGCACCAGGGCGCCTGCGCAGGCGAGCCCCGCCGGGAGCCGCTCCGGGCGCCCCGTCTGCGATAGGCTAGGTGTGCAACGCACGCGTTTCGCCTAGGATCCCAGGGAGTCACACTTTTCCCCATTTAACATTTTCAGATCCCTGTGCACACGATGCGGTTATTATAATCGCTTGGCAATTCACAGTACACACGGCAGCATTTTCCCCTTTTCTAGTGCTATAATTTCTTGAATTGTGTACCTTAAAATCAACACGGTGCGTAGTGAATGAAATCTGGCACACAGGCATAAAGCTCTTACTCTGTCCTGTGGTTCTGCCACCAGCATCCACCAGGTAAAGGGTAGAGCAAACCGGGAAAAGAAGGTGCACTATTTATTTCTCATTAGAAATTCTAAAGGCAAGGTCTACTTCAATGCCAACGGGAATCCCCAATTTCGGGTGCGGGGAAGAAGGAAACTATTCAGAGCAAAAAGCGCATCTGTGTAACAGCACAGCTGGGAGGCAGGCCTGGGAGGAAAGGGTCCTGGGACCAGGGGCCACGGGGTCAGGTTCCTCTCCGGCTGGACACTCTGCTCCTCGTGAGGCTGGAAAGACGCTCTTCAGCAGAAAGGTGCAGTTGCCCCCCAAAACCAGAGCAGAGCCCTAGCAGCTGAGGCTCAGCGGACTGAGCACTGGCCTGCGAACTGAGAGGTGGCTGGTTCAATTCTCAGGCAGGGCACAGCCTGGGTTGTAGGCTATGAGAGGCAAGAAGTCCGTGTTTCTCTCACACAGTAGATGTTTTTCTCCCTCCCTTCCCCTCTCTACAGAAATAAATAAATAAAATATTTAAAAAAGAAGAAAATAGGAGGGAGGTGGTTTATAAGGACAGAAGTCCCTTCCCTTGGCCCCTGATTGATCGGCCCTCATGCAAATAAAGACTCCAATCCTTGAATTTTGATTGGTTCAAGAGCACTGTCCTGATTGGTCAGAATAGAGCCACTCTGATTGGTCAGAGCTGTACCTATGATTGGATGGGGAAAGCCTTAGTCCTATTGGTTGAAATAGGATTCCAGGGAACCTTTATGAGGCCGGCAAGAGCACAGTACAGATTTTTCCCTGAAATGCAGTTTGTGTGAGAGGCCCCTGTGCAGAAAGGGCTGCTAAGCTCATTTTAAGAATTTTAGCCCAGTGAGCTACGAGGAGCGCTTCTTAGCAGATGTCTTCTTTCCCAAGGCTCACAACCTCTAACATCTACTGTGTCCCTGAGAAATGCCAGTCTCTCTACTAAACTCTAAACCTAATTTGATCTAGACTACAGCCTCTGGGTGGAAAACCTATTTTTTACCCCAATTTTAAGGATGAGAATATTGAATTTCCAAGAGGTTAAATGACCTGCCCAAGGTCAGAAAATTTCAAGAGGGGAGCCAGGATTTCAAAAGGGTCCGACCTCAGAACCTTGGGTCTTAACCAGCACATGTAAAACACAAGCTCAGGGAGATTAGGGACTAACCAGCTGGGTGTGCAGATACATAAGGTTAAAGGATCTGTCACACACACACACACGAGGTGCTTGTTGCCCCTTTATTTCATGTGTGTCCACTTCTGCGGGTAGGGGCAGAAGGGCCATCTGGCAGGGGCTCAGGTACGGGCTGGTGGGCAGGGGACGCAGGATGGAATCTGCCCACAAGGGCCCGTCCTTTGTGAGAGCCATCCACTGGCAGTGGTGAGGGTGGGAGGTTCCAGAAATCCAGGCCTCCTTGAGCCGGGTCTGCAGTGAGGTGTCATGGCAGGAAGATACATGTGTACACAGTCTGTGTCGGTGGGTGTGTTAGAGGCATGAGCACAGGCACATGCACATGCTGTCTATATGCCTACGTCCACATGTGTGAACACGTTCACCCCCTCACCTGTGCTGAGGCTCCCATTGCCTCGGGATCTGAGCAGGAAGCAGCGCGGCACACAGCACAGCATGGTCTCTCCGGCACTTGGGTTGAGGGCAGGCAGCGTGGTGTCACACAGCACATCTGCTGACCGATCAGTTGTGCAGCCAGCACCAGAGACGTGCTACGCCTTGTCAGTGAACAGGACCCTCATGAGTCCTCATGGGTGAAGGATATTGGGGAAGGATATTGCAAAGTGCAGTGCAGTTTGCTAAATATTTTAAGTCAGTAGAATTTTAGGGAGTAAGTTCTATTTGCTTCCAGTGATTCTTAGCAGAGAGCTGTTTCTAGTCAACCAATTCATTCTACCTGAATCTCGGTGACACAACAGAACTAAGTAACTGGTGGTGCTGCTCCCGTGGAGTGGACAGGAGCTGATCTTGGGGCTAGAGGCTGGACACTGGATGTGAGACCCATTACCGTTATGATGAGGGCTCTTTCTCTTCCTTTCCCTAGCAATTCCGTGCTAAAGCCACCCGGCGGGCGGAGCACAGGAGGCATGCACACAGTAGGGTTCCGCGGTGGCCCAGAGCAGGAGAAGGATTGCATCCACATGACAGCTGTCTGAGGAAGCGTGTGGGCCTCTAAGCAGGGGCGGAGGCTGCCCACACACGGCGAGGACAGCCCAGCACACAGAGTGTCGGAGCCCAAGCAGGATGAGGAGGGCGTCTGCCCGGGCAGGCTGCCCAGCATGGGTGTCAGAATCTACGTGGGGTGCAGACAGCATCCATGTGGGGCGGGGGCGCAGTCTGCCCTAGGTCACCAGAGCCCAAGGGGTCTGAGGAAGGCTTCCGTGCAGAGTGTTACTGAACTCCAGGGGCTCACTGCCTGCGGCACTCTCTTCAAGCTCGAGATGTGGTTGTCGTAAGGTGGCTTTATTTACTTGCAGCAAGTAAAGGAGACAGGATTTGCGTCTCCTAGGTGGGGGGCTGACCATGGCTTATACACACCATTGAGTCAATTGCATGTTGATGTCAGTATTTATAGAACATCTTCTCTGACAATAGCAGAATACACATCCTTTTCAGACCACTGGCATAACATAAAAATGTGTGGGACACAGTTAAAACAGCACTGAGGAAGAAAAAATGTTTAATCCTCACCCAGGGATATGTTTTATTGATTTTAGAGAGGAAGGGGTTGGGGGGAAGAGAGAGAGAGAAACATCAAAGTGGGAGAAAGACATGGACTGGTTGCCTCCCATAGGTGCCCTGACTGGGGATCAAACCCGCAACCTGCTGGTGTGTGGAATGACTTTCCAACTGAGCCACCAGCCACGGTCTGAGGAAGAAATTTATTGCAGGAAGTGTCTGTGTTAGAAAAGAAGTCTCAAGTCAGTGATCTAAACCCTACCCGTAAGAAACTAGGGGGAAAGGAACAAAATAAACACCGAGCCACCAAGCAAGCAGAAGGAAGGAAATAATAAAGAGCATAAATCGATGAGATTGAAAGCCGATACACGCAGAAGAAAAATCTATGAAATTGAAAGCTTATTCTTTGAAAAGATCCATAAAATTGGCCAAACTCTAACAAGACTGACAAAGAAAAAAAGATACAAATAACGAATATCAGGAATTGAACGGATACTATAGAGATCCTGTGGCTACAGATCATAATAACGGAATACTATACACACTATATACATAAATTTGACAATTTACTCCAATTGGACCAATTCCTTCAACAGCACAAACTACTACAACTCACCAACAGAAAACAGATTATTTGCATAATGCTCTCATTTGTAAAGAAATTGAACTATTAATTTTTTTTAAGATTTCATTTATTTTTAGAGAGAGGCGAAAGGAGGGAGAAAGAGAGGGAGAGAAACATCAATGTGTGGTTGCCTCTCACACGCCCCCTACTGGGAACCTGACCCACAACCCAGGCTTGTGCCCTGACTGGGAATGGAACCAGCGACCCTTCAGTTCGCAGGCCGGCACTCAATCCATTGAGTCACACCAGCCAGGGCTTAACTATTAATTTTTAAAACTCCCAGAAACGGAATCTCCAGGCCCAGCAGAACTCTGCCAAAAGTTTTGAGAGTTGACATCAGTCTGTGATGTGCACTTCCAGGAAATGAGAGGCCACGTCCCACCTCATCGTACGAGACCACTGCCTTGACACCAAAATCAGACACAGCACAAAAGAGAGAAAACTGTACACCAACATGCCTCCTGAATTCAGATGTAACATTCTTCACAAAATATTAGCAAATAGAATTCAGCAATGTAGAAGAATTCTGTGCCCTGACCAGGTATGGTTTTACTCCAGGGATCAAAGTCTTGTTCAATATTCAAAGATCAATGTACTCCACCATTTCATCCTGTTTTTATCAGGGCTTGAAAAGAATGTTCGAATAGAAACGTTTAGGAACAGTCAAGTATCAATGAGTGTACCGGCACATTTAACCTACAGGGGCCCATGTCAGTCTTGCCATTTCCTGAAACCCTACCAGAGCTGCCAGCTTCCGGCAGAGTGCGCTCACCACGTGTCCTGAGCTTTTCTCACGGCACACGGGGTTTCTCCCCGCCCCCACCCGCCCCTTCAGAGGCAGCCGTCGGGCACTGGGCCAACCACCGCAGACAGACACAGTGCAGGGCAGGCGCGAAACCAGGCCCGGCGGCCCCTGAGCGCCTCTCTCACTGTCTGCAACACAAACTCTCCGCACTCAGGTTCTTTGCTTGTAAAGTGAGAGCACCCGTTTCCAGATGGTTGTGGGGATTAGCGAGAAGGTCTGTGTGTATACACAGTCACTATCCTGCTCAAAACCTTCCAGTGCCTCTGTGTCTGCTTAGAGAAAAGCCGAAACTCCTCTGGATGGTCCATGAGGCTGAGTTTGCTTGGACCCTGCTTGGCTGCTGCAGCTCCCTCTCTCACCACCCTCCACCCACAGGCCTCCCCTCTGCCCCTCCTACATTCTAAGCTTGTCCCCGAACCTGTGTTTTTGCCCCATGCCCAGCACCCCCGAGCTTCCTGGGATGGCTCTTTTCTCCATTCGGTCCCCACGAGGCCTTCCCCGACAACCCGGCACTTCTCACCACTGCTTGTTTACTTCACATCACTTGACACCACCTGAAGTTGTCTCGCGTGGTTCTAGCTGCATGTATGGGGCAGGAGAGGTGTCTGTTCCAGGATCTTCCCAAGGCCCAGATCCTTCCCTCCCCTGGGTCTTACCTTTGCCTGGCCAGCAGGCTGTGTTTCGGGGTGGACACAGCCTAACCTAGAATTAAAAATCCTGATCGGGCCTCCGCACATGTACCGTGGCTCCACCTTAACCCAGAGATGATGACTCTCGTTTTCTTTATTGACACAGAGCTGCTCCTGCCCAAGAGGGGATCAGACAGAGCACAGTGCCCGTTTCAGCCCAGCCACCTGCAGGGACAGGTGTCAGACCAAGATCAGGCTGCAGCTGGAAGCGTCGCCTGTGACAGCTACAGGTGCTCGGAGCGGAGCAGCAAAGACAAAGAGACTCAGCCAAGAGGAACCTGTGTATTTAAAATTCCTCCCCTTCGTTTTCTTCTTCAAACGAATCCGTCCCCACTTCTTCATAATCCTTCTCCAGGGCAGCCAGATCCTCCCGGGCCTCGGAGAACTCTCCTTCTTCCATGCCCTCTCCCACATACCAGTGGACAAAGGCCCGCTTGGCGTACATGAGGTCGAACTTGTGGTCCAGGCGGGCCCAGGCCTCTGCGATCGCCGTGGTGTTGCTCAGCATGCACACGGCCCGCTGCACTCTGGCCAGGTCCCCTCCAGGCACCACGGTCGGAGGCTGGTAGTTGATGCCCACCTGGGGAGAGAGAAAGATGGGCAACACAGGAAGGCGCAGGGTGACCGAAGGATGATGCCCCTGAAGCACCTTCTGGACTTGGTGTGGGCGCAGGCAAGGGGGTGGGGCTGTGGGCTGGGCTGGGCTGAGGGAAGCAGGAGGTTGGGATGCAGGCAGGTGGAGAGGGGAGTGCTGAGGAGACAGTAAAAGGGGGGTGGGCACAGCCAGTCCAGGAGGAAGGACGGGGGCACCTAACGACAGGGAGCACAAGGAGCGCAGGGCTGAGCGCAGAAATGCTTGTGGGAGAGTCAAGTGGACACTCAGAGCAGCTATCAGGGCTGTTACGAAGGGGGAGGTGAATGACACGTGTTTATCTCTGAAAGGAAAGTAGGTTCCCTTGGAGAGGCGAATTTATTTATAGACTTGAGGTTATTACAAAGATTATTCTTCCCCAATGGTCATCTGAAGCTCCTCCCAGCTCTGTTGTCAATAAATTTAGGGAAGTATCTCTGCAAAGGGTGAAGAGCTGTTTACAAGGTCATGGAGAGAGTCCAGAGCAATAAATAAAAAGGTCCAAAGGGCCACGGCGATGGGGTCAGTGTTAACCAGCCTCGTGTCTCTGGGGAGCGGGACTTCTTAGAAGAAAAGCAAGGATGCCAAGCAAAGGAAGGCAGCTAAAACCCCCGCTCTGGCGGCTGGGCAGGGTCCAGCCATCGAGTCCCGCCCTGGCTGACGGTGGGGCTACTTCACGAGAGACCTCCCTTTTCCCCACACACACATCCAAGCAAAGCCAGCCCTGGCAACTGTAGGAACCTGGAGGAAATCTAAGATGACAAACTGGGACACTACTTATGGGATGCTGAGATCCATGGTGCTGTCCAAAAGACACCTCTTCTACCCAAGCCACCCTTCAATTCTCAGCTTTGAAACGCATGTCCTCTTGGGGGGGGGTGGCAGCCGGCCCTACAGCCAAGGCAGTAAATGGATTCACCGAGGTCTGCAGTTCCTCTTGGACTGAAGAGGCATCTTGGTGATGAAGGTGATGCTGAGACAGAGCAAAGACTAAAAAGGGGGAGGGGGAAGGCCCGTGACACCTTCCGCTGGGTCTGGGCCTGACCAGCAGGGACGTGCCGCCTGCAGCCAGCTCTCCTCGCTCTGGAACGGCACCTCCCTGCGAGTCACAGGGAGACCAGCACCCTTGGGACAGGAGAGAGGAGGAAGTTCCGCAAACCAGCTCCCGCAGCTCGCTCTCTGAAAAGCAGGTCAGGGTGCTGGCTCGGCCTCCGCCTCCTGGACGTGACCCCAGAGCTTCCACTTGAGAGAGGAGACACGTTTCCCCACAGCCCTCCATGCTCCTTTCTTTCTACTTTTCCTTATTCTTCTCCTATTAGCATGTTTTGTTGTTTGTTTCCATTTTTGAAAGAGAAAAAAAGAACTGCATTTTTTCTGAAGATCTTGGCCGTTTTCACAATAAAGGTCAAGATTGACCCATAAAACTAGAAAACTCTAGATTGCCTTCAGGCAATCTAGAAAAAAAGATTACCTGTGACACTGTGAGGAGGAGAGCCACACTCCCTTGCCTGAAGGTCGGCCGGGTCAGAGAGAGGCCGGCACACGGGTAAGTCCCACCAGGGGAAAACCGCGTCACGTTCACGGCTGCTGCAGCCTGGCACTCAGTAACCGTCTGAATAATTCAGTTCTGGCCTCCTGGGCGGCCCCAGTCAGTGGAGACGGCAGTGCCTGTCCTGATGTGGGGTCCGATTAAAGGCCGTGGAACACGGCGCAGAGCGACGACCCAGTTCTCGTGCGTGGACCCGGCCGCATGCCCTGCCGTGGAGCTCAGAGGGGCAGCTTCACCAACACTAACGTCCACCTGGCCCTTTGACCCAGGGTCTTCCCTGCACCGTCCGCATCCCCCGACAGATGGTTAATCTCTCACGGTAAAGCAGGAGACACACAGCTCTTTTGTTAAGAGGAGGGAATTACACCTCTCTGGCAACTTGAATAATTGGCCTCACTCCATGTTCCAGTCTGTTGTCGGATCACGATGACCTGCACCCCTTCCCCCTGCGCCCCACCTGCCCACACTGGTTCTTTCCAGCCTGCCCACTCGGCCCCGTGGACAAAGAGCCCTTTCCGCCCACCGGCCTTTGAGGCGCTTGCAGGAGCTGCAGGACTCTCCCCGCTGCCGCCGTGCCCCTCCCTTCTCTCAACAGCCCTTCCCACTCTGTCTCTACCTGACCTGAAGCAAATGAAACAGTAAGCGAGTGAGCAAATGAATGAAGGAACAAAGGGGTAAAATGAATGTCACCCTCGGGTTGGGCCCCTCTGCCCACAGCAGCCCGTGAAGCCTACAAACTGGAGCTCACGCACATCCACCCGCCCCGGGAATGCCCCTCAGCCTCCCGGCCGTCTGTCTCCTCCCTCATTCAGCAGCTCTCACCTTGAAGCCAGTGGGACACCAGTCCACAAACTGGATGGTCCTCTTGGTCTTGATGGCGGCAATAGCCACATTCACGTCCTTGGGCACCACGTCCCCGCGGTAGAGCATGCAGCAGGCCATGTACTTGCCGTGCCGGGGGTCACACTTCACCATCTGGCTGTTGGGCTCGAAGCAGGAGCTGGTGATCTCCGCCACGGACAGCTGCTCGTGGTAGGCCTTCTCGGCGGAGACGATGGGCGCGTAGGTGACCAGCGGGAAGTGGATGCGGGGGTAGGGCACCAGGTTGGTCTGGAACTCGGTCAGGTCCACGTTGAGGGCCCCGTCAAAGCGCAGGGAGGCCGTGATGGAGGAGACGATCTGGCTGATGAGGCGGTTGAGGTTGGTGTAGGTGGGGCGCTCGATGTCCAGGTTGCGGCGGCAGATGTCGTAGATGGCCTCGTTGTCCACCATGAAGGCGCAGTCTGAGTGCTCCAGGGTGGTGTGGGTGGTCAGGATGGAGTTGTAGGGCTCCACCACCGCCGTGGAGACCTGTGGGGCCGGGTAGATGGCAAACTCCAGCTTGGACTTCTTGCCGTAATCCAGGGACAGGCGCTCCATCAGCAGAGACGTGAAGCCGGAGCCGGTGCCGCCGCCGAAACTGTGGAAGATCAGGAAGCCCTGCAAGCCAGAGCAGGCGTCTGTCTTGGGAGAGAGAGACAGGAAAACAACGGTGAACAAGTCTCTGGGGACACCCTCGGGTGGACAATAGCAGACAGCCCTTCTGTCCGCCCCACGCCGTCCCTCCATGGTTTTATGGGTGTGAAACCAAGATGGCCTTGAAGGAAATGCACCAGGAGGGGGGCTGACCTTAGGAGGCCTGGTGAAAATTTGGGGCAGCACACCGCACACACACACACACAAGCCTGTAGGTACGTGAAGGTTCCCGTCCGGCGGCTTTGTTGAACCAGGAATGAGAGCTCCAGGACCACAGGGGTCAGTGCCGATGTCCTTTGAGAGCCCCCAACTCCCAGCCCCTCCCCCTGCCTTCCTCATTCGATTTTGTGGAAACTGCCGGCCTGCACATCTGAGCCCGACCTTGGAAGGTGCAGCAGGGAGCTGGTTTCAGAAATAGAAATGGAGTCAGAGAGCCTGAGTTTTAATATCAATTTGCCATTTCCCAGTTGTAAAAACTTGAGTTATTGACTCTCTCCAGACTTCTGCTGCTTCGTGGTTAAAGTGGGCCAGTAAAACACACTCATCTCACGAGGTTTCTGTGATAATTGAGTGAGGCGGCGTAACACGCTGAGCAAGGACGCGACCTGCAGGGAGCACTCCAGGTGGGCTCCCGTCGGAACGAGGAGGGTCCCTGGAGTCTCAGACCCTCACCACCGGGTGTGGTCTGTGGTCACTCGATCCAGTGGCTTTGAGCTTTGGGGGATCAGACAGCTT
This sequence comes from Trachops cirrhosus, assembly GCA_028533065.1. NCBI lineage: Eukaryota > Metazoa > Chordata > Mammalia > Chiroptera > Phyllostomidae > Trachops > Trachops cirrhosus. The sequence goes on along the minus strand of CM052548.1, from coordinate 200,971 downwards.
TGAGACTGACGACTGCTGTGGCCCCGTCTCTAAACTGGAAAGGTGATCATGTAAGAAATGCGGCATCCTTAGCTCCTAGGTAAAGAACCACTGATCAAGTCCCACCTTCTTCTTTGGACTGATAAGGAGATGGGGGTTCCAGGGGACAGTGGCCACTCGACAACTACAACTTTGCCTCAAACCAACTGGCTTAGATCTTACGTCTACCCCTTTCTAGCTATGGGGCCTGGGCTAAGTTATTGAACTACCTTGGTCCTCTTCACCTGTAAAGTACAGGGAAGTGACCTTCTTCCTACCGTCATTAAGGGGATTAAATTAAGGAATATAATCGACACTCATAATGGCATTTGTGAGTGCTGAAATGTACCCACAATCACTTCCTCTTCTCTTCCAAGTTCAATGCTTCGCTAGCCTCCAACCAGCTGAGAGCTCAGCCTTCTTCATGTCTGGGACATCCCCCTGACACTGCCACAGAGGATCAGTAAGTGTCAATAGGGCTTCAGCTGCAGGGTCGCCCATGATGTCCAGACGGAGGAAAAGGCTCCATCCCTGCAGACGCCCCTCACAGAAGGTAAGGAGAAACTCCCAAATCGGAGGCCGTGAGCCTCCACCCGCTCTGCTCGGACAGGCACGAGTCTCAGCCAGTCCACTCTGGCCTGACGCACCGAGCGCCGCCCTCGTCACACTTACCAGCTTCCTGATGCGGTCCAGAAGCAGGTCGATGCTCTCCTTGCCCACCGTGTAGTGGCCGCGTGCGTAGTTGTTGGCAGCGTCCTCCTTCCCCGTGATCAGCTGCTCCGGGTGGAAGAGCTGGCGGTAGGTTCCCGCCCGGACCTCATCTGCCGAGAGAGGGGCACCATTGGGCCCCCTTTCCTGTTAGGATACCGTGTAGCACCCTCCCAGGGCTCCACAGCCCCCACTTGTCACACTCTACTGCGGTGAAGCCCGACACCCTGTAACAGACGGCTGAGAGAATTCCAGGGTGAGGCAGGCTCTACAAGAGCCAGAAGCCAGGGCCTCAGGCAGGTGAGGAGAAGCAGGTGCTCCCCTGGCTGGCGCCTCACACAGTCTCGGGTTCCCAAAGCTCGCCGAACACTCAGGCCAACTGCCACTCCTTCCTGCTGCCTTCACCCCTCAAGGCTTCCCTTTCACGCTTTCTTTCATGGGGCAAAGTTCCCCCCAAATCTAACCTGGTTTCACTTGCATTAGAATGTTCTAGGGACACAGAGAAAGATTCAGGGTGACCTGCCCAGGTCCTAGGCTCCCCCAGAAATCGCGCCCCTGCCACCCACCTCCACTCAAGATGGTAACTGCATGTCAGGCCTTGGAGATGGAGTGACTGGGAGGCAGAGCCAAGTGGCACGTCCTGGAGAAGCAGGAGCTGCGGAGGCTGTCAGGGGGGTGCCCCTCCCTCTAAGTGTCCACACGACGTGGGCCCATGGTAGACCAGATACACCGGCCCCAACTGTGCCCCCTCTCCCCTTCAGGGGCCTCCTGTCCCTGAAGGAGCGCCCATTTGCACGGCGGCCTGGCCGGGTAAACTGCACTTTTGGTATTTGGACAAAGCCCCTGAGAGCCAGAGTCCCTGGAGTGTCCTGGGACACTCACCCCGATGCCTCTGCGATGCTTAAGCACCCCTTGCCTGTTGAGCCTCAGAGATGAGGACAGACCCGGGGCTCAGGCCCAGGGAAGGCGTCTGGGGGTAGAGCTCAGGGGGCGACCTAATTCCTGTCTCCTCAGATCCACGAGGCTTGTGCTGGGACCGCAGCCACCTCTGGCTGGAAGTCACTGCACGTTGTGTACCAGGCACCGCAAGGTCCTACCAGACCCACGAGAACAGGGTGCAGTTATTACAGAATCAGGAATCTGTGCTCTGAGACACTGTCTGGGGGCTTCATTTGTATTTTTTTTTTACCCTCAGTATGTCGAAAGCTATCTTGACAATCTCATGGGTCTCCGCAGGTTTGCGTCAAGGGCGTTTTGTTTGCGGTTTGGAGCTGTGCTGGGGAAGCGAGCCCTGGTTCGCACTGGGCGCTGCCCAAGACCACGGAGAATCCCAGGAGCCGGCGGAAGGGCTCGGCTGAGCCAACCCCACTTCCAGTCCAAGGTTCCTCCCAGTCTCCCGCTGCTTCCCGGGGGGAGGGGCCGGCCACACTCACCTACCACCGTAGGCTCCAGGTCGACCATGACAGCCCGCGGCACGTGCTTCCCGTTGCTGGTCTCGCTGAAGAAGGTGGTGAATGAGTCGTCGTCCCCGATCTTGCCGGCCTGGGCGCCGAAGGTGCCGTCGGCCTGGATCCCATGTTCCAGGCAGAAGAGCTCCCAGCAGGCGTTGCCGATCTGCACTCCCGCCTGGCCCACGTGGACGGATATGCACTCCCTCTGTGGGGAGAGGACAGAAGCCGGTCAGAGAGCCCCAGGGCCCTATCCCCGGGTCCCCATGCCCCCATGACAGCGACCCCTGGCCATGAGGGGCCAGAACCAGGGTCTGTGGTCTCCGGTGTCGGAGCGCCACTGCGTGGGACCGGACCAGGAGTCAGCTCTGAAGAGCCACCGTTTCGTGGTCTGCTCGGGTGCTGGCTTTCGAGGGTTCACCCTTCGTAGTGAGACAGGAAAAGGGGGCGGCGGCACACAGAGGAAGCGCGGAGTAGTTCTAAACCCGGGTCTCCTGCGCTGATGGGGGGCGGGGGGAGGGGCGTCAGAGGAAGAACCAGTGGTAGCAGCAGACGCTGTGTAGGCAGTGATAGCATGGTGTCCGCACCTAAACCCCAACTTTCCTGGACCACAGTCACCCACGCAGAGTCCCCGGGTGTCACAGAGCAGACAGACACTCATGGAAGGAGAATGCCTGGGAAGCACGTGTCGCGGGCAGAGTTAGCGTTCGGACCCCAGACGTGGGAAGGAGAAGGGGTTGGCACTTGAAGAGCCTGCACTCAAACTCTGGCGTCAGAGACTAGACCCGCTCTGTGCTCCGTGGCGGTGGCGGCTCCAGCCGCGGCTGCTGAGCACCTGGCACGCAGCTCGTCCGAGCTGACGTGTGTCTACATGTCAAACGCCCGCTGGACTTCAGACCTTTGTGAGAAGCAGAAGGCAAACGAGCTCCTTTCATAGCGTTTATACTGATTGCATGTTAAAATATGTTGGGTATATTGAGTTAATTCATTTTTAAAAAATAAAGGCTTGGTGCATGTGTGAGGGAGAGTGGGGAGCATGTAAATCAGGCTCTTCCTGGACTGAGAGGTGAGCCATTTCCTCGCAGCCGCAGTCCCTGCCTCCTGGCTGGGTCAGGCCCACGTTAAATGAAGCCTCCCTTCAGAGGGTCGCTGCGATGTGCAGCCAAGGTTCCCTGATGGGTCCTGGTACCAGCAGCCGAGGAGGGGGTGTGGGAGAGTGCGAGCAAGCGAGTGTGTGGATGTGTGTGTCTGTGTGTGTGAGTAGGAGCCAACCGCAAGGTCTGCTGGGAGCAGGGCCTCAGGCCCCCAGCACAACCCACGTGTGGGGAGCAGCGGCCGGCACAAGGTGACTCTGCACGCGTGACTCCCACCGGAGCCCAGCAGGGAAGCATGTGCCTGGCCTGTGGGTTTCTATTCTTGTCCGTGACCCCACCTGGCATTTGCCAGCGCTGGGTAACCCAAGCCGGGCACAGAGCCTGCAGAACGCATGGCTGGGCGTGGGGACCCACCAAGTGCTGGTAGGAGCACAGGGCCCCGGGGACCTGGAGCTTCTCCAGGTGTGGGGGCAGGGTGGCTGCCCTGAGAAGCAGCTCAGAGGGTCAGAGGGTCAGGACCCGTTGTTCCCGAGTTCGTTGTCACCACTGGACACCAGCTCTACCCCTGACACTGTGCCCTTGTCCTCAAGGGGGTCAGGTGTTCACGGCAGCCAGCCCACGACCCCCGAGTCAGGGAAGGGCTGAGCTGGGCAGCCCCAGGCCTGAGTGTGGCTGTGCTAACCTGCTCGCTGTGCTATGTGACCCTGCCCGAGGTACTTAACCTCCCCTTGTCTGAAGACAGCAAGTTAGCCGTGACACTTGTCATCTTTATTGACATCAGTGTCTTTACCTTGAAATATGAGACCTCAGGTCCCCATCCCATTCACCTGTATTGTAAAGTTTATTTTCTGTGTTCCCCTAGGGACTCAGTTCTGGCCTAAGAACAGGAGTGTCCCACATCCGGGAGCCACCCATGACCAGTGCACAGGTGACCAGACTGCATCTTCACACCCGGCACTGGCCAGGCCTCCGAGGGGGCCCTAGGAAAGCCTAAGGAAGCCTCATCCCTCTGACATCAGGGTAACTGCAAAGGCACCTGCGCTGCCACTCCTTTATGGGGCTGATGTGGGCCAAAAGCCTGAAGGGGGTTGGGCTGATTCCTAATCAGCCTCCAGGTCTGGTGAGAAGTTCCCTCCTACAGGAAGTCTGGGAAACCACAGACTGACGCCGGGCCCTACGATGTGCTCCCACAGTCCCTTTCCTCCCTGCCATTGCATCTATCGCACAGTTAATAGTTGCCTGTTCACCTCTCCGACTTCCCCGGTGGAGGGAGTCCGTTCTGTGAGGGCAAGAAGCCCTGGTTTACTCCCTGAGGCCCCAGCGTCCAGGACTGGGACACAGCAGGCTCCATGAACAGAGGGATGATTAGCACAAAAACCCTGCCCTGAGGAGGCTTCTGTCCGTTTGTCAAGAAGGAGAGTGGCCAGGGTCTAGGAGGCATGGGAGTTCGAAGGAGGGAAAAAAACAACTGGCTGGTTTCTTGGAGGAGGATATTTGCGGAGAGCCCGAGGGACTTGGACATGCCCAGACGGCCATCTGAGCTGGCCTTCGGAGCAGTGTGAACGAGAGGCAGGAGAGCGCAGGGCACGTCTCGCCAAGTGTTCACCTGTCTGAGGCTCACCCCTGCGAGCTCAAAGGTCACACCGTGGCTTTCAGGAAGCCTGTTGTCGCAGCCAATTATTTCTCGTTGTCAGCCTGGGATAATAACTCCCCTAAACTCTAGGATCTAGGTCAGACACAGCCGGGAGAGGATGGCTCCAGCAGAGTTTCAGAGGGACAATTACTGTGAGAACAAATGTGACTCATCGGAACTTGTCTGAATTATCTCTGCTCCAAGCCCTTCGATCAGCGCACGTGGTGTGGGAGTCCTCATACCAAAGAGCAGACGGCCAACCAGAAACAGAGCCAGGAGCAGCTGATGCGCATCTCTGAGCAAAGACGGCTGGGGCACTGGCAGGGGTGACATGGCTGGCTTTGGGAAGCGCAGGGCTGAGGGGCTCCGGGCAGGAGGCCCCAGGCTGTCCAAGGCCCTGAGCCTGAGTGGCCCGTAGGGGCAGGTACAGGAGGTCTTAGCGGGCGTTCCCCTGTGTGCACAGTGCCCACGCTGCCCCCCATTCTCTTCCACAGGAAGATGCTGACCCTCAGTCAGATGCCAAGGCCTAGACAGCACTGTCAGACCCTGGGAGGCCACAGAGCAGGTGGAGAGCGGGTCCACCTCCTCCTCCCCACCAGAGGGCCACAGGCTCCCACCCACCCCACCACTGGCCCTGTATATAGCAGCTCTTTCCTCCTAGGAAATTATGTTTAACTTTTCATGCTCCTTTCATGGCCCCTCAGAAAGGACTCTTAGTACCTGCATTACACCCCCTGCCCTGAGCCCGGGAGTTTCCCATGAAAATGCCCCCAGCCCCTTCGCCCCAACCGAGGCCTGGGGTGGGGGGCACTGCTCCTCAGGCCCCTGCGCTGCTGCCAGGCGTGGACCCAGGGATCCCTGCACTCAGGGCCAGGGGCCAACGATGCCACTGCGATCCGCAGCCCGTGGAAACCTGGCTCAGCAGAGACCCTGCCCAGCTCAGCCTCACCCCCTGCGCAGTGGCCTTGGCGCAGGACACAGACACAGAAGCCATGCCCATCTTGCCCCCCAAATACTCTGCCCTCCGCTGGCCCATTTTTGCAGGAACCCGGCTCTGTTGCCCTCCAATGCCTATTCCCATCCAAACTCAGCTGGAGCACCCGGTCCGAGGGAGGGCAGGTGCAGAGGCCCCCATGCGCATGCGCTCTCGCTGCCGTTCACCCAGCCCCGGGCTCTGAACCCTGGCTGGGCTCGCGCAACTGGCCAGGCTTTTCCGCACCACTTCCCAGGAAGGGTCAGAGTCTCAGCTCGGGGAGGACTGCTTCCAGGGGGACACTGGGCACAGACGGCCCACTCGGGGAGAACGGCAGTTACAAATCTCTCTCAGCCAGAACGTACACAAACGCTGAATTAATGCTCCGTAACTCAGAGGCAGCCTCCGCACACCCCACCCCCCGGCCTCCACGCGCAAAGTCCTTTCGGTGAGGGTGGGATTCGCGTGGTCTAGGTTTGTGGATGTGTCATCCTAGCCTCTCAGGAGTGAGCCCCAGGGTTTTTAGAGATTCTGTGAGTGGGAAAATGTCAATAAAAAAGGTTTTCCCGTCAAGACAATGCTGTCGTGCAATTAAACCTTCTAAATGCATAGAACCTGTACAAAAATTTTTGCTGTACAAAAATTAGTGTTCAAAAATAGATGTTCTTTTTTCAAACCATTCCACCATAGTTTCCAGTTAAACATCTAAATTCTTCAGCACACTTAAATAAGGTTTGAGCTGTTTGAATTTTTGATTTTCCAGGTATTTCAGAAACCTGCCTATTGAATACACATCGAAGGTGCTCACAGGGCCCATCTTTTAGGATGTTCAGGTAAAAATCAAAACATGCAAGAGAAAGCGCTCTGAAAAGTGGAAAGCACTAGCTAATGCTAGATGTTACAAATATGGAACACAAACTGTTGAGTATGTCGCCTAGGACTTGCTCCACAATAATGGGGAGAGGGGAGGAGGAAATAAAAGAGGCGGGAATCATCTAAGTAGATAATAGTTGGAAGTGGATGGGGCCTATGAAGGGCTTCACTAGACCATTCTCCTCCTGTTGTATGTTTGAAATTCTGTATAACAGAAGTTTAAAAGCAAAGCTAGGTGGAGCTTTGCACATTAGAACCCTAACCCTTCTTCCTATTGTAGGTGAGGAAAAACAGTCCAGAGAGGCTGAGTGACTTTCTTGACGTCACACAGGCAGCTGCAGAGCCAGAAGCCAAAACTCTGAACTCCTGGTCTGGGCTCCTTCTATGGCCCCACACCAGGCCTCGGGCAGAAGTGGGTTCCTCTACCCACTCACTTTCCGAATGAAATCCCCCTGTGCCCCTGAGGTCGTAAATCCCTAGGTGTGTCCGGAGCAGCTTGAGAGAGGGGCGGTGCAGAGCACATCTGGAGCTAAAACCAGCGGAGCTGGGGCCAGAGCCAAAAGACTCTGGGCTCTTTCCACTCCAGGCAGCGGCCTGGGTAGGCTGGGAGGTTCTCCCCTGGCCTGCTTGTCACTGACACCTGAATCCAGAGAGTCAAGGAACCTGACCTTGGCCTGTGAGACTGCTCTTTCTGACCCCCTCCCCCACCCAAGTTTTCCAGCCCACCTCTCTCCTACTGAAAGACTGAGCTCTGCACCAGGAGACTCTGGGCACCCATGGGGACACAGAAGTGGATTGGAGGCAACTAACCCACCCCAGGTTGGGGGAAGTGCAGGGAGGGATGTTAGAGGGTGGACTTAGGAGTGTGGAGAGGCCTCTTCCCCAGCAAGTAAGATCCATGTCTATGAAAGGAGACAAATGCTGCTGGGGGACCAGGCCTTGCAGAGTCTGCTCAGCCAGGGTCCCCTGGCCCGCAGAGGGAGAGGGCTGTGTGCCAAAGTCCTCCTGACTGACCGCTGGCAAACGGGGGAGTGGGCACGGTGCCAAGTGCCTCGGTCGCTGAGACACTCAAGTTGGAAGTGCCCCAGACCCAGACAGATGGTGGGGGCAGGAAAGGAGAACTACCCTAAGCCCCAGGCGACAGTGACGCCCTAAGTCCCCTGTCACATTCTGGGACAAGGACACAGGTGATGTGGTTGGATTGGGTGCCCTGGCTGGACCACTTCCCCTCGCCAGGGCCCAACCATCTGAACCCCTGGTTTGCTTCTGCTCCCCGCACTCTAGTCCCTGAGCTTGGGGATCCCTCAGTGTCCCCCCTGTCCTAGTCCGGGCTGTCCATGTCTTCCCCCACCTCACCCCTGTGCTCACATCGCCTTTCCTTCCCTTTCAGATGCAACCTGCCCCAGGTGTGTACTTTACCTCCATAAAAAACCCCAACCGGCACCAGGTACCTTACACCCCTTGGTGCAGACCCCACCACTGTACCCTGAACTAACACCCCCCGAGACTGTCAACTCTACAGACCTGAAGCGATGGGTCCCTTAGTCCGCACAGCCCCAGCCCCCCACCCCGGGCCCAGGCACCCGCCCCAGCCCCGGCCCAGGCAGGCTCACCATCTCCGCTGCACTCGTCGCTCACTCGCCTCCTGGCCCGGCCTGCCCTCCCCAACTGCTCCAGATACAGCCGCCTCCGCCGTTGTGACACGCTGGGCGGGAGGGGGCTGGGGACAGACATGCTGGGCCAGCAGCTGCTCTCGGGCATCACAGTGCCAGGGGAGGGAGGGGCTGGCGGGTCATAGTGGCCCCGCCCTACCCCGCGTGGCCCCGCCCCTGCCGGCCTCTCCGTCCAGCCTGGCCCTCGGGTCTGGCACCGCAGGCCATTTCCAGACAGCGGCTCCGGCCGCGACGATCCAGCAGCATGGGGGAGAAATGCGGAATGCCGTTACAGACCAAGTGTTCATCGCCTCGCAAACTCCCAGTCTCGTCCTGCTGCCAGCGCTGGTCGCCCCTGGAAGGGCTGGCTGGGCACCAAAAGCACCTGGCTGGGGCTGAGTTGGCTGCCCTCGCCCTCTACCCGGGCGAGGACCGGGCGGGGGGCGCAGGGGTCAGGGGGTGGGCGCAGGGCTCCACCGCGGCGGGCAGGCTGTGCCCAGCTCCACTGCCACTGCGCTCGGGAGGTGCGAGCAGCGGGCTCGCACCTGTGCTCTGGAAGCCTGCTTCTCCCACATCGAGGTCCACCTTGCCATCGGCGAGTTAGGGGATGTAACGTACATATAAAGCAGCAGCTCAGTACTTGAGCCGCTCCCCTTCCCACCACCCTATCGGGGTGCATCACCCAGATTTCCAAATCTGGATTTTAAAAAAATATTTTATTTATTTATTTTTAGAGAGGGGAAGGGAGAGAAACATCAGTTTGTGGTTGCCTCTCACACGCCCCATACCGGGGACCTGGCCCACAACCCAGGCATGTGCCCTGACTGGGAATTGAACCAGCGACACTTTGGTTCTCAGGCTCCAGCACTCAATCCACTGAGCCACGCCCACCAGGGCACTTTTATGCAATTTTAAATATTTTCTAAAATATGAGTGCGTTGCTTTAAGACAAGAAGTACTTGTTTTATCAAGAGGCCAGCACGACTCCATCCCAGAGGGGCAGCACCCAGGGGGATTTCGCAGACTGCTGGGGGTGCCGGGCCCCCTGCCTTCGGTTCAGCTTCTTCCCGGTCCAAGAGACCAAGGTTTGCACAGGGAGGAAAGGAAGGGCCCCCTTCCCCTCTCAAACACTCCGCGTACTAAGTTCCACAGAGGGGGACAAGCAAGGCCTTGGCTGGCCTGCAGGAAACCCGAGTGGAAGGGCCACGGTTGCAGCGGCCCCTCCCGTGAGCGCCAGTGCTGGGCGTCCTGCAGCCCAGAGGCTTTCCACGCAGACAGGAACGGTGATGAGGTGGTGGCGAGGTGCCCTACCTGCGGTTCCTGGCCAGCCTTGCTCTTTTGGCCGCTTCCTCTGGCAGATTTAACCAGGTGGCAGGGGTTTCTTGAGTGCTAATGCATCCCAATTCATAAAACACTGACCGGCAGAGCATGAGAGGCCTGCTCTTACCTCCCCACTGTGACTGCCAGGCAGGCTGCACAGACCGCTCTGCCTGCCAGGAAGCAGCAGGAAATGCATAGCCCTCCCCTGCCACCTTCAACTCGGGGTGGCTAAGCTTCTGAGCTTAGGAGACGGTGGAGAGGTTCCGATGTGGTAAACAGGGATGGGCATTGGCCCACCCACTGTGGCCCATCACACAATGGAGCCTCGTAGGTCAAAGGAAACGGGCAGCCCCACAGGACCTGATACGGTGCAGGTTACCCCAGGTTATGTTTTAAGTGTTACAGTGTGTGTGGTGTGAGTAAAAGGAGGAAACAGGCAAGATGGGAGATTAGCTCTGGAAGGGTAAACAGACGGCCAGAGTGGTGGCCTCAGGGCCAGAAACGGGGGTGTGGAGGGGGGGATTCTTTCCATGAATACCCTTTGGTAACTTCCAAATTCCTACCATACATATAACTCAAGTCTATTTTTAAACAGCCTACAAACACATGCAGAAAAATGGGGGTCACCTGCACAAAGCTGTGAGCGACTCCAATCCCTTCTCCTTCCTAGAAGCAGGAGTGGGGGTCCTCCTACTCCCCCCATCATTGCCCACTGCAGCCTTATTTTCCACCCCAGCCACCTCGGGCCATCCGCCCCAGCCTCCCACCATACCACAGAAGAGCATTGCCCATCCCAGCACTCCTCAGCACCCCTAAATTTTAAATATCTGCTCCATGTTGTACTCTCAGAACTATGTGGAACTGATCAACTCCCTCCAGCAAAAGTCCTCCCACCCGACATATCAGCATATTAATTAACAGCGAGCCTCATCCAGAGAGCATGGAGTTTAGAGCAAGTGAGGCAGAGCCACGGGCAGGGCAGGGAGCACGGGGCTAGAGGGGCACGCACCCACACTCCTGTCCAGACTGTGTGACTTGGGGCGAGTCGGTCACCAATCTGGGCCTTGGCTTCCTCACCTTACACAGAAGGGGCTGCACCAGCCCCTTGTCCCAGACCCCACGTCCCACCCAACTCCACCCCATGCTGCCACTCTCCTCAGTCCCACCCCCTTGGGGCCTGCTTCGCACTGGGTGTGTCCCACAGCACCATCTGAGAAAATACAAGGTGAGCTGTGTGTAATTTCAAACATTCTAGTAGCTCCCCCCAAAAAGTAAAAGAAACAGATGAAGTTAGTTTTAATCATAGACTTTTTAATCCAGTATGTCCAAAACATCATTTCAACAAGCAATCAGTATAAAAAGTGAGCTTCCCTTGTTTTAGTTCTAAGCCCATGAAAGTCCGTGTGTACCATCCGTGTGAAGAGCATCCTACTCTGGTCCAGCCACATTTCGGGGGCTCAAGAACCACCTGTGGTCCCAGCCACCACCTGGCAGCACTGGAGCCGGGTGCTCTGACCTCGTTACACCCAGAGCTGAAGGTGGATGGGAGGGCAAGCCTGCATCCTGAGAAAAGTCCGAATCCCAGGGAAGTCCTGGTCCGGGCCCCTTGCTGGGCCGAGAAGGCAGGTGGGTGGCATTCAGGACAGACACCAAACGGAGAACCGAGAGGTTCTGCAGGCACAGCAGCGCTGCTTTACACTCAGGGCTCTCACGACACAAGCCCCACACCCCTTGTCTTATCAGCCGCACTGACTCATTCCCATAAACACCTCTGGACACCTCCCTCCCTGGCACGCAGCTGGGCACAGGGACACAGGGCCCTCCCGAGGGCTCCTGCTCGGGTCAGGACAGCAGGTTTGACGCCTCATCCCCTGGGCGGACACGGAGGCCGAGAGGTCCAACCTTGTTCCAGCAGCCACGCGAGTGGCTGGCGGTGGAGCAGGGCCCGAAGCTGAGCTCAAACACAGCAGCAGGCCGTGCCTCCCAGCTACAAAGAGCTCACAGGTCCCAGAGGGACAGAAACTTTACAAGGCCATGGGGTCACTACGGCAGGAAGGGTATGAAACAGGATGGAAGCAGGGGGCATTGAGAAGGGATTCCCAGGGTAACCTCATGTGGTCCAGAAGGCTGCGGGGCTCACCGGGCAGAAAGGGGGGCTGGACACTCCCAAAGAGACAGCAGAGGTGTATTGGGGGGCACATGTGTAAGGACAGAGGCCTACGTGGTGGGGAGGCAGCGTGCGAGCCAACCCCAGTGCCTGGGAAGCCTCACAGAACTGTGTCCTGGCAGTGAGCAGCACCGAATTTTCATTTTAACAAGTCATTCTGAAGGGGATCGGAATGCTTCTGTGCCGCCTCCCCCTCCCCCTGGGGCTGATATTTAGGAGCGCTGGGGACCTGTTTCCTAGTTAGAGCACAGCTTGGGGGCTTAACCTCAAGAAGCTGACTTACTCCACCCATCTGACCTAGGAGACGTTGGTGACTTTTGAAAATCAACCCATGGAAGGCTAAAGGCACCCACTTTGTTCTCAGCTTCAGCAGACAGAGGTCCTGGGGCGGAAGGACCGGGTGGCCTTCAGCCCGGAAGGCTGGCCCCTGTCCTGGGACAAGTGTTTCACATTTACCTGCGCAGACACCTGCGCAGAAACGTGGAGGGTGCCCTCAGCCGCTGACAGCACTGTCTTCCAAAGCCTGTCTGCCCTCTGCTCGTCCCTCCAGCTCCCGATCACCCAGTTCCGTTTTTGACTTGTCAGCCTCTAAGGCTGGCCCACTTTTCAAGGCCACACAAGCAGAAAAATGTGTGCACTACACAAGCAATAGATTCTAATTAGAGCGGGACACGGAGAGGGGGGACCAGCCACGGTGCCCACCAGGTGCAGGTAGAACCTAGAGAAAAGGCCACTGGACAAAGTGCAGGGCTCTCCTGCAGTGCGGGGTGAGGGTGGGGAGAAGGCAGCGACACTAGAGGAACAGAGCAGGGCCCAGCCAGACAACCTGGAAAAGCGCGCCGGAGCCCAGGAGCACCCGGCAGGGTCACGTTCCCTGCTGGGGGGAGCAGAGTGGACTCACTGACCCCAGCAGCCCCCAGGGCGGCTCTGAGAGCCGGGCCCTGGTCTGAACGGACCGGGGCCCCAGCAGGTGCCAGCCCAAGGCAGAACCACAGGAAAGTGCTCAGAGACCACCAGACCAGGGGCACAGGGAGGAGCAGGGGACGGAGAGATGCCCTCTCGGTCCTGCTTGGCCCAGTGACAGGCCTCCCTGGGGGCAGTTTTCCAAGGGGCTTTTCTGAACTTCAGCTTCATCAACACCCCGACCTGGGGGTGGAATGTTCCACGGACGCACTGCATTCCCAAACCACGAGGGGCCGCTGGGTATGGGGGCTACTGATCCGCAGGACTTGTATCCTCTGGCCCAGCCTTGTCTCTGCGTGACCTTCTGACGCCAACCAAAGTGGGGTGCTGAGGGAGAGCCTCCACGCAGCGAGAATGAGCTGCCTCCCCACCCAGGGCCCAGCCAGCAGCAGGGAAGGGGCCATGGACGGGCAGCTCTGATGCAGGCAGTGGAGGGCGGAGGCCACAGAGAAGACCACTCAGTCGAAGATGGGGGGCTGGTGGAGAGGAGAAAGCAGAGCCCCCCGGATTCGGTGGAACAGCTGAGCCAGCCTGCAGAGCGAGGGCAGGGAGGACGGGGAGGCTGCAGAGAGAGAAAGCCGTCAGCCATTGGCGACCCTCCCTCCCCTCCTCCCTCCTCCACACTCAGCCCACCTCCCGCCACAGAAGCTCTGCAACCCGGGCACAGGCAGGACTTTTAAAGCGTATTATTCGGATGCTTCATGTTATTGGCTCCTCCTCCCCTCCCCAGCGACAAAGAACTTCCCTTTCTCTAGGACATACTCTGGAATATACTTTCTTCACCTGGATTACAACAGCCTTAAATTTGCTGAGAAAAAGATTCTAATGTATTGTTTTCACCTTTTTGATGTACAAAAACTGCTAATGTGGCTGCTTTTGATGAGATGAATTTGGGAAGAGACTTTCTGCTATATTCATTTCTGTATCTTGTATTTGGAGCCGTGTGACAGTATCACCTATTTTTATCATAAGTTAATTATATTGCAACAAAATAAAGTAAAATTTACCTCTTTGGAATTAAAGCTGTGTTGGTTTTTTATTATTTGAATTACTGTTTTTTTCTTTTATTTTTAAAGATTTTATTTATTTAGAGAGTGAAAGGGAGGGAGAAAGAGAGGGAGAAACATCAGTGTGTGGATGCCTGTCATGCGCCCCCTACTGGGGACCTGGCATGTAACCCAGGCATGTGCTCTGACTGGGACTCAAACTGGCGACCTTTTGGTTCGCAGGCTGGCGCCCAATCCACTGAGGCACACCAGCCAGGGCTGATTTTTTTTTCTTTTTTGAAAGGAAAATGTTATTTTTAAAGAAAGCTACCAATGGGTTATCTTCTGCATACTCTTCCTGTTGGGTTCTAACTGTGGCCCATCCACTACCCACTGGCTCTCCTTTCCCACAGAACCACTGCTGCCCCGCCGAGAGTCAGGATGGGGGTGGGGGGAGGCAGGACCCCCAGCCAGGGCCCTTCTGAAGATGTCTGAGCAGCCCTGCAAACAGCTCCAGTGGCCCTTTGCCGCACGCACTTAGGGACCAGTGTTTAAGACTAACAGGTTTATAAAAACCATAAAATGTTTTTCTAAATTTTCACCAAGTCTCTGGTACAAAGTAGAAAGTCAGAGAGTAGCTACAAATGAATACAAAACCACCCTCACTTACCTGACAGCTCACTAGTGATTCCTCCCTGAAGCAAACAGAGCTCCTTAGAGGGAATTCCTATTCGGTGTTCAGTGAAGGGGTGAAAGGGACATTCCTGAGCTCTATTCTATGACAAAAGTTCGCTGACTTAGAGACAGGGAAAGGAGGGAGGGGGACGGAAATCCGAAGGTTAAACTGAGAACTGGCAGTTTTAAATCGTTTCTGCGACTACGCAATAGTCACTTTTCTCTGGGGTCCTCAGATTTCTCAACCAGAAAGGAAAAAAAAAAATAAGGGGTCTGGAATGGGGTTGCCAGTTTTCCTCCCACTTTGAAAGTTACATAATTGTATCCTAAGTCTACATTCACGAGAAGAGCAGAGGTTAATCATAACTCACAGAGGAACCGAGAAAAAAGTGTGAACGCGTGTGCACCGACCCTCCGTCCAGGGCTCCCTCTTCTGAGGAGTTAATCCTCCACATGGCGGGGTGTGGGGGCGCTGCTCCCACAGAACACCCAGCGAGCTCAGGGCTGCCTTCCCCACTGTGGGGGACAACACTCTGCAGTGGGGAGTCGCTGGAATCAATGACGGAATCCTCTATATGGTGGAATATTATTTAGCCGTTCAAAGCCATGTTTCAAAGAATATTTATGATGTGCAAATTCACCTGGGTCCATGTAGCGCTATCCGTAGAAACAGGCTGAGTACAACCATTACAATAGCAGACTTACAGGTGATTTGTTTTCTCCCTTATACTCTTCCCTACTTTCCACATTTTCTAAAAAGTACATGTATTTCATTTACAACTTACAATGTGTTAAATTAACAGTTTTTAAAAAGTTCTGATGGGGCAGATTTTTGGACTCTGAGGTTCTATTCTGGGTTCACCCTGGATAAAGGAGAAGCTGGCATAGGTGACCGTGACTCAGAGTCATGTCCAGGGTCAGCAGGTGGGCTGCTCCCAGGTACCCTGCCAGTCTCTCCTGGGGGCCAGCTGGCTCCTGCTCAGGCCCGGCAATCCCTCCTTACCGAGCCAGCCCCGTCCACTGCCTGCTTGGAAGGGTGGGCAGGGACGCGGGCTGTGGCACTCACCTGGGTCGAACCTCACCAGCAGGAGGCAGAGGACCAGGGTGGCCAGGAGGCTCTTTTTGAAGGGCAGGGATGCAAAGTGGCTCACCACAGAGGCCCACAGCCGGCGAAGCAGCATCAGCAGTGACAGGAGCTTGTGGGAGGCACCTGGCAGGGAGACAGAGCGTCACTACAGAGTAAGTTGCCGGAACCGCTTCCCTATATCTGAGCTTTGAGCTTGGTTGTGAGATGAACCAAAGGTGACGAAACTGGTTTACTCCTGTGATTCGTAAAGTGGTTCCAAAGGATGAACTGGGCCACCTGAGTGTCATGTCCTCGAGGAAGGACTTAAATAGGCCACATCTCAGTTAGGTAAACCTGGCCTATCTGGCATTTTTCTAAACAGCCTCATTATTCTAAAGCATTCTTTCTGTTCTGGCCTAAGCTGCATGCAGAGAGTCACACAGAGCAACAGGTCTCGAGTGTCAGGTTAGCACATCTCGGCTGTGCCCATGTTTGTGCCGGCAGGGACAGGAGGGATAACGGCCCCCAGGCCAGCACGGCACAGGTGAGAGATCCAACGACAGGGCCCTGAGGAGAGGGTGACTTTCAGGAGAAAGGTGTCAAGGCCCTGAGACCCCATACGGAGATTCTCCTTCCACTGCCAACATTGGAGGGTCTGGGCTTTTAAGCAACTCCGCGGGTTTCCTAGCCTGGGATTTTGGAGTCACACATACAAAGAACAGCTCCCAGGCTCCCAGGCATGCCACAGTGGACCAAGCTCCAGGGCAGAGCCCACTGCTGCACCTGACAGAAGCCCCAGAAGGCCGACACCCTACCTTCCTGGTTCAACTGCTGGTGCTCCTCAGAACCAGCGGGTCGGTGTCTCTGCTGGTGCCTTGCTGTGCAAATGGCCTGCAGGGCGTCCAGCCGCTGCTGCTCGCTGAAGGCCGCCGAGCCCACCAGCTCCTCAGCCTCGGACACGTGGCCCAGAGGCAGCAGCACACGCCGCAGGTGCAGCTCCGCCAGGGCTGGGCACTCTGGGAGGCCCTGGTTGTCCGGGTCTCGGAGCCAGGCGCGGGCCACTCCCAGCACGGCTCCAGGGTCTTGCATCTTGCTGTATAAAAGAAGGCTGCAGCCCCCAAAAAGAACAGTCAGCGCTGCACAGTGGGTTCGCTCTCAACACCAGCCCCCTCTCTTCTCCAGCTCCTGCCTGCACCCCCAGCCCTGCCCTGTGGAAGGTGGGCAGTGCAACAGTTAGGAGTTCCTAGGAAGTAGCAAGAAGCTCTCTCCGCTCTGACCTGCCACCCTCTCATCCCACGTCACACCTCCCAGTCCCACTGTCCTCTCTCTCTCGTTCCTCTACCCCATTCCTAAATCCCCTTTCTTTGTCCTTCAGTGATGTTTGCAGGTCTGGGGGAGGAGGGAGAAATGGAAAGACTCAGATTTGGAGGGAAACTGGGGGGAAGGGGAGAGATACAGGTGGAGATGCAGGACGACAGGAACACCGTCATCTCTGGAAGATGCAGAGTCACAGCACGACCTACCACAGCTCCAGCACTTTGGGTGGCAGCTTTTCAGGGACCTGGTAATACTGAAGAACCCAGGACAGCGCTTCTCGCCACCGGTCCATTTCTGCCAGGGCCTGGATCCCCACGACACAGAGGGAGCATTTCACCTCTAAGAAGCTGCCAGCAGAAAACCTGGTTCAGGTTGGGAGGTGGCTCCCCTCCACATTCACACCTCCACCCAGGGGTGCTCTTCCCCAGCTCCCAGCCTAACAGCCATCACCTCTGTCCTCCCTCTTCTCCCCCATCCTATTCAGATGGACCTGACTGAGAGAAAACTGCCCGTTCTAGAAATTAGAAGTTCCTGAAACCTCCTAGAGGCAAAACGGCTGTTGCCCAACCAGGTGTGGGGGTGCAGAAGCAGCTGGAGCCAACAGTTTGCTCGGTGGAGAAATAGGCCTGGAGCCTGAGGGTGGGAACAGGGGCTGCACCCCCAGGCTCCCAGAATCCCAACCTTCAGCGTTCACTGCAACAAGCCCCAGATCCCCTAAAATCAC
The DNA here is from genome assembly GCA_028533065.1 of Trachops cirrhosus. Taxonomy (NCBI): domain Eukaryota; kingdom Metazoa; phylum Chordata; class Mammalia; order Chiroptera; family Phyllostomidae; genus Trachops; species Trachops cirrhosus. The sequence continues at coordinate 183,354 of CM052548.1, read as the reverse complement.
AACCAGGGCTCCCTAGTTCTGGGGTCAGCATCTGACAGTGATCGAGTCCAACTTTACAACCCACAGAGAAATGATGCCCTCAGGTCTCTGAAGAGACAGCACAGGCCAGCACATCAAAAAGGGTCACAGAGAAGGTTTTCTCCAGGTTGAATCTTTATTTTTAAGGAAGAGAGAAACAATTTGTTTCACTCACTGATGCATTCAGTGGCTGATTCCTGTATGCGCCCAAACCTGGGACCGAACCCGCAACCTTGGCGCATGGGGACGACACTCTAACCAACCGAGCTAACTGGCCAGGCCTTCCAAGTTGATTCTTTAACCCATTTCTTCAAGAGGACCAGAACCCCGTTCCCACTCCTCAGCCACGACCAGAGGTGAACAACCTGGGAACGAGGAATGGAACAAGGAAAGGTCTGAGCCTGACGACGGAGAGTCGAATACTTTAAAGGACATCTTCCCATGGCGCCATCACACTGGGGCAAAGAGCTGGCCTCAAGGACCCCCGCTGCAGAATGGCTCCCCGGGCGCAGAGGATGACAGCCGGAGTCCCCCCGCCCCTCCAGCGAGCCCCGCACGTACGGGCCCGCAGGCTCGCCCGCCAGGCCGCTGGCGCTCAGGCTCCGTGCTGCTCGCTCGCAGGTGCGCAGCGCCGCCGGGAAGTCCAGGTACACCACCAGGAAGTCCGCCGCTTCCTCCAGCAGAGCCGCGGCCGCCGCGGGCGACAGGGCGCCCTCGACACCCCCCGGCGGGGCTGCGGGGGTCGGCGGGCTCTTCATTGCAGCCCGACACGAGGCCTGTCTGCCCAGGTCCGGGTGGCCGCCTACGCGGGGCTCCAGGGCAGCCCGACTGGCCCTGGTTGACGCCGGGCGTGCCCCCGGCCCCGCCCACCGCCCTTCCCGGGCCCGAGCGCCGGACCAGACAAAGGTCCGGGCCGCATCCGAGGCCAGAGCCGGGCTCCCGGACGCCGGGAATCCAGGCCACAGCCCGGCGTGCAGAACCGCTGGGCGCCTGGCCTACTTTCTCCGGCCCCACAGCCCGTGCGGATGCACTTCAGGCCGGCAGAAGGCGGGTCCGGGCTCCCGCCTACAGACAGAGGTGCTTACCCGAGGGCGAAACGACACTACAGCGCGCCTGCTCGCGCGGCCCCGCGGCCGCTTCCGGCGGCGCGCGGGCCTCTGGGAGTTGGAGTTCCCCGGCTCTCGGCTGCGTAGCCCTCTTGGTGCAGGTGGGCAGGTCGGGACTACAACCCCCAGGATGCGCGCGCCCCAGAAACGGGCGCCAGTCCCGAGAGAACAGAAACTGCCTCAAGACAGGGAATGTGCTGAGAGGTGAGGTGGACCCCTCGCGAACCTGGCCCGGCGAGGGCACTGGCTTCTCCGCGAGCAATGTGTCCGCGCCCCGGGCCCCGTGTTGCGCGCTCCGCGAGTGTCTCGTTTAGTTCTTCCCTCCGAACAGCCATCGTCCCCGCGTCATGGAGATGGAACTGAAGCTCTTCTGAACAACTTGGTACAGCCGCGCAGCTGGTGACTGAAGTAACGTCCGTCCGAGCTGCAGGACAGGACAGAACCTGAGCTCCGCTTCGGGTGCGGGGTCAGCGCGGAGCACGTCACCGAGCCTCCGATGCGGTGTGCCGTGCAATTCGTAATGAAGTTCCAGAGCAGGCACTCCGTAAATGATAGCTTTAATAACAATTACTAAATAATTTCACACAGGCACGCAAGTCGCGTTTCTGTATATTCTGGGCTTCACCCAGGCTTTGCCCCCGTCCCCCAACTTTATAACGAGTTCTCATGGCTCTAATTTCTCCCCAGTTCCCTGCTTTTCGCACTTGCTCCTCCAGATTAACCAGGCCAGGCCCGGGTAGGTGCCAGCTCACCTCACACAGGCTCTCCCTATCACCAGGTTTAGACGCGCCCGTCTGCTGGGACTTCAGTTCTTTGCAGAAGGTCCTCCTGAAAAAGCAGAGGCAGAAACGTCAAATCCATCAGACCCTAAGGAGAGGGAAGCCTGGACCCCATGACCAGTAAGAGCATGGATTTGGGACGTCGCCGATTGCACACGTCCTTTTCCAACACCTGCCAGGTGCCAGGCCCTCTTCTAGGAACGGCGGGTCCTCCAGTGAGCAAGAGACAGAAACGTCTGCCTTTGTGGAGCTTACATCACAGAGAAAGGAAACTAAATGGGAGAGGAGCAAGTGAAATACAGCCGTAGGTCACATGGTAATAAATGCTGAAGATAAATAAGCAGAATAGAGAAGAGAGATTGAGAAGGACAACAGTGGGGTGTGGGGTTGGTTTCTACCTTGCACTTTGTTCCTAACAGCAAACCCAGGACTGGGAGCAGCAGAGGAGAGAGAAAACGTGGCCATTGTGCTCAGAACTGGGGAGTTGCCATTCCTTTTGGAACGCAGTCCTTGGGACCCACGTATTTTCAGGGTCATTTGTAAGACTCTTCCCTCTTCCTCACCCGGCAAATTCCAGAGGTAAACAGGAAGCCCTGGCAAATTGGGGTCAGTCAGAAACCGAAGTTGCCAAAGTATTTTATCAGGTCTGCCTCAGGTTTGACATGTGAATGAAAAGCGGCCACCCCCATACTAACCCCGACCAGCTCAGGGGAAGCCTGCGTGGCAGCCTCCAACGCTCAGACCTACAGTGACCACATGGGATTGTCTGAGATGAAAACTTCTTAACCAACAGCAGGTCATGGCAGGTAGTCACATCCTAGGCTGGAATCTTCCCTGATAAAAGTGAATCTTTACCTTAACTGAGCCTGTCTGTTGTCTTTTTGCCTCTGTGATAACACAGCTTTGGAATGTCAGGATGATTTCCTTTTTCCAGACCCCTCAGGACACAGGCACCGCACGGGGGGAGACCACAAATCTCACTGTTACTGACACCATGTTAATAGTCGCCTGTTAACTCTCCTGTGCCCACCCGTGTAAAAGAAGCTTGTGTCTATCATTTTACCTTTTCATACAACCCAAGTAGTTCCCCCAGTTTGCTTTCTTCCCCCTCCCTAATCTGTCACGAAAGGATTTCATGTAACTCCCTTACACCTCTTCTTTCGATTGTACTGTATAAAATAAGGCACAAAACTTACTTTTTCCAGAGCATTTTCTCATTATGTTGAGGTTCTACTTCCTAGTGATTGTGGTCGGTTTGGCTCAAATAAACTCATAAAAATTCTTACTGGTTTGGACGTCTGTTCTGCTGACGGAGCACAGATAATGAAGACTATTAGTAATAACATACTTATTGGACTGAAAAAAATCTGCTTCTGAGGACTGGGTTCCAAGTTTTCCTGAAAAGTCTGGAAAGCAGCAGGAGCACCAGAAGCCAGACCTCGGCAGGTTGAGGGGTCTCCACCTCCAGGAGCCCTTCGAAAGGCTACGCCTAGAAGACACCACCTTCTTTGGTTCCCAACAAGAAATGTCTTGCTATCCCCGTTTTTCCCAGGAGGAGGCAGCATAACCTTAAAAGAAGCAGACCTTCCAGAAGTGAATTTGCCCTTTAGTGGTGCCATAGCAGCCAAAATGAGGTCAAGATATTTAAGGGGTGGGTGGGGTGCTATAAATATGATGGTGTTCTATTTCTGTGTTTCAACCAATTTTTAACGATGCAGGGCTTCATAGTAGTCTGTGTTGCCACTTAACCTTTAGCACTGTGATGCCCCCAGACTGAGCCATCCCCTCACATACAATGTGGTATTTGTCCTCGCATCAGGCAGGGTGCTCAGTGCATCCATCTATCACCTTCACCTGTGGACGTGGATTTGCTCGGCCTGCTTGGAACACATGACACATTGGTGTTTTTGTAGCAGAAAGAGCACCAGACAGGAGGTTGAACTACACCAGTTAGAATTCTGTTTCCTTTGGTGATTGAGCCGGGTGACTCCTGGAAAGTCACCAAACTCCTCTGAGCCTCAGTTTTCTCAACTGAAGACACAGGGTGACTGTGAGGATCAGAAGAGACCATCTAACAACCCAGTGAACTCTTTAAATCACTGGAATATTTCAGGCTAGTCTACGGTGACACGGTATAATATATGGTGAAATGAGTAAGGAGAAGAAAGAATCTCATTCCACCTAAAAGTTCTGTCATTTTACTTTCTGACTTGGATTCTGACTCCTGACTCTTACTTACAAAGGTCTGAAGCACCCACATCTGTGGCCAGCCCAGCCTCTCCTGATGTCCCCAATCTGGTGCTACATTTCTTGACAATAGACAGGATCCCTACCCGCCCCTGTGAACACATCTTGGCCACTCAGAGCCCCTTAGTACAGGGACGTTGGTGGTAAAGGTCTGAGTGCAGTAGGATCATGTCCAGAGTGGACCTTTGGCCAGAGCAAGCCAGAGAGATAAATACTGGCAGGGTGGAGACGATGTGTTTCCCAGATGGCCAAAGGGTGTGCCTTTCTCACGCCAGACCTTCATCGGTTAGATGGCATTTTTATGGCTCTCTTTAAAAGCCTGAGCTTGTCATCCAGAGCAGAACTCAATTGTCCCTGCTTGCCCCTCTGCATGTAGACAGCAGAATTCTCACCTGTCTTGTGTCTAAGAAGAAATCTTCGTAATCTTACTTATTCCATATAGCACTTTACAGCGATAATAATGATGGCTTGATTTATACAGTACTGTATTAACTACGTGCTTGGTGCTGTTTGAGTACTTGACACTTAACTCATCTACCATCAACAATCTGGGGACAAGAGTTTGACGGTCATTCTTATTTTGTCAAAGAAGAAACCATGGCTCAGAGAGGCTTCGTGACTTTCCCACAAGAAGCACATGGCTGGGACTCAAACCCAGGAGATGTGGGCCCAGCGTCTTTCTCCTTAACTAACACCTAATAGCAGCTCTACAGCGTGCTTTCACTTACTCTGTCTGAGCTTGACCGCAAAACAGCCAGCAAGGTAACACAGATGGTGGTGGGGTGCGGGGCGGGGGGAGAAATGTTGGAATTTCCAGAAATCTTAATTTTCTACCTTATTCAGGTGATGAAAGTCAAAAAGGAAAGTTGCGGTGAGAACTCCGAGAAGCGAAGGGGCAGGCCTGCAGTCTGTCCTGGCAATCCTGGCAGCATCAGCCGGCCCTAAAATGGGATATTTTACACAGTCCATTTCAGCAAGTACAGCAAGTAAACAAATCTTTGCCCAGCACTGTCCCATGTGGCTAGGGCCTAAAAGAAACAAAGTAACAAGTCTAAAATAAATCAGAGGAGCAGCATTTGCCTTTGCATTGGCTCTTGTTGCTATTCTCAGACCGTGAGGTCAAGGGCACTGTGGCACTCCCACCCCAGCCCAGCGCCCACTGCCAGCAGAACTCCGACCTCACTCAGCGTCTGTCCTGGAGCAAAAGGAGAATGATGTCAGATGGAAGAGTCACGTGTGCAAAGCGGGGCACACAGGCACCTGAGCATGTATTTTAACCCATGACAGTTGAATTCATTTCAGAAATTGTTAAGGACTGTTCAGCCAAGCTCCAGTCTGTTGGCTTTTCCTCATCAAATTGGTATGCTCGGGGCAGGGGTGGTGGGGAGGACCCTTCCTGGGATTCCCACAGCACAACCCTAGGAGGCGCCCTTCACACAGAATCTTTGTAAGTGGCACATACATGGCAGCTCAGTTTTTTCTGGGGACAGTCTCAGTGGTTTGTGGCAGCAAGAAGGAGCCAGCCCTCCTCTGGACCCAGGCTCTGGTCCTCCTTGGGGATGGGCCCCCAGCCAGCAAGCTGCCTTCAAGTTTGTGGGGACTTGCCTGTGGGAAGTTCTCTGGAGGGAAGATTGTTGTGAATGGTGAGGCACACTGTCACCATCCTGTCTACATTGTGTCTCTGGGAAGCAAGCTTGTCCTTTGTGTGTCTGGTTCTAAATGTGGTGAGATAGTGGAAGTAGATTCCAGGTAGCTTGCCACTCCCTTGCCCTAATCCCTCACAACACAAGGCGACTACCTGGACAGGGAAATGAATGGGTGCATTCCCCTCTCTGACAGCCAGAGTCTAAGGGATCAGGAAGAATGGAGGTGGAAAAACAGGAATCCCGTTACCATAGGAAACAAGGGAGTTTGTGTGGACACAGGCTGCGATCGAAACCACCCTGTTATTACAGCCTGCAGCATAAACAGAGATGAAAGTTTGTCTCTGACTCTCTGGCTGGGTCATCCCTCTGGTTCCTCTTCACAAGCACCTGCCACTGTACTCCCACAAACAACTCCTTGTTGCCAGAAATCCCTTTTCCACACCTAAAAAAACACACTTCAGTGTAGGAAGGCCATCGTAAGGATCCTCCTAGCTAGCGCTTTACAGCCTGAGATTGGATGGCTCAGTATCTGCTCTTTGTTCGTCCCTTAACTTTTTATTAAAATGAACATGCCAAGTAAAAATATTCCCAACAAGACAGAAGAGTACGAGAGAATAAAAAGGATCTGAAATCCCACCATCCAAGAATGACCAGTTGTGGCATGGTGATGAACATTCCTCCATAAACACATGAAGTACATATGTGTAATTATGCATAATTACGTTGCCCTGGATCCTGGCTTATTTACTCACAGTCTGTCACGCAAGTCCTTTTGATCTTTCCGTGGATGTTGGTGTTTCCCACTGCCTAAAACAAACATATAATCCTGCTGCTGCTAGTTACAGTGTGCACATTTATCGACCTCTGTTGCAGGAAAGCAACTGTACAGCCCAGATGCTGGGAGGAGAACGCAGTGGGGCCCGTCTCCTGTCTTCGTGTTTAATTCTGATCCTTTCTCATGTTGGTGCAAAACCTTACAACTTAAAAAGCACCTTCAGCCCTGGCTGGTGTGGCTCAGTGGACTGAGTGCTGGAGTCTGAGAACCAGTGGGCCGCTGGTTCAATTCCCAGTCAGGGCACATACCTGGGTTGTGGGCCAGGTCCCCAGTAGGGGGTGCCCGAGAGGCAACCATGCGTCGATGTTTCTCTCCCTCTCATTCTCCTTCCCTTCCCCTCTCTCTCTAAAAATAAACAAATAAAACCTTTTTTAAAAAAGCACCTTTATATTATTTTATGTGATTAGCACCAAGGGAGATGGTGAAATGGGAGCTGAGTGTTGCTCCTGCAACGACAGTGCACTCCAGTCCTGGCTGCATCAGATTTACATGCCACATCAGTGCCAGCTGCACGGCACTTAGTGAACGCTAGTGTGCAGCGGCTCTGTGCTGTGCCCACAGCACACGCGTCTCCTGGACCCTCACCATCCCTATCTGAGAGGTCACGCAATTTGATCCAATTTCCACAGCGAATCCAGGTGGAATTCTGATCTCAACGGGTCTGAGTTTAAAGTTCCCTGTTGTTAATCAGACTGTCTCTAATCACAACTAACCTTTGCACAGCACTTGGCAAAATCCCCAAGGGTCATCGCGGGCTCCCTTTTACAGGTGCAGAACAGGGGCCCAGGTGAGAGGACTTGCCTGAAGGCTTGGGGCCCAGGTCCTTCCCACCGTCTGGATTCTGGGCCTGCTGCCGTGTCCAACAGGCTGCACCCGCCTATCTCCTGGGATTAAAGGCGCTGACCTCAGACGTCTTCTATCAAATCTCCAGAGAAGGGAGTTCTCATTAAGGTCTTTCAAAAACCATGCAACGAACTCTGTTTCTTCTCCTGAAGGAACAAAATTGGCCTCATCCACAGAGACCAAGCCCTTGGTCACGTTCGGGCATGAGCTAGGAAGAGGCGAGTCTGTGCAGTTTAAATCAGGTACAAGTCATCCCTGCGTACGACTTTCTGTGCTTTGACGTAGGGCAGAGTCGGTCGGCCTCACCCTTTCCCTTCGGAGAAGAGGGAGAGAGGATGTTTATTCTTGAGGGTGTGAAACCAGAGAGGATGGAAACAATGTAGTGAGATGCAGGGAACCATTTAAACACAGGGCTGTGTGCTGGCTAATACTCCACCCAACAACCTGGCAGTTAGAAAGAGAGAGTTGCCCCCATTTTACAGATGGGGAGACGGAGTCACAGAAGGGCAGTGCCTTGCTCAGAACCAGCTTGCAGAGAGCTGGAAGTAGCAGTCCAGCAGCCCCATCCCACCGGCACAGAGCTCCTGTTCCCAGACATCCTCTGGGGAAAGCACAGCCTGCTTGCCACCAGAGAGAAGCAGCCACCTTCCCAGGACTACAGCTCCCAGTAGACAGTGGGAGCCCACTCCAGATTCCCAAATATGGAGAAGGACTGAGCTTTGGAAGAGGAACAGCATGCTCACCCTTGAGAGAGAGAGGGAGAGGGAGGGAGGGTGAGGTAAGTTTGAAATATTTAACTCCGTCAGCTCAACATCTGCCCGAAGTCACGATCTGTTCATAAATCTTCCCCAAGGGTCTCGCTCTGTGCATCAGCCATGAGTTCAGCAGAACCCTGTTTTGTCCTGAGGTTGGTTAGGTGTGTGCCGCCCCAGGCTGCCTCCGTCTTGCGGGGTGGAGAGAAGGGAGATGGGGGAAGAACAGTCCTGTGGCTCCAGGAGCGGACACCCCAGGGGGCTCACTGGGGACAGGGTGAGCTGCTCCAATGGGACCAGGGTTGCTGGTCATCTGTCCTGAAGGCGGCTGAGCCTGCCTGTTGGGAAGGCAGTGGGACCCTGTTCTGTCTTCATTCTGTCAACAAACATTTGTTAAAGTGTCTGGGCTTGGTCACTGCCTGGGATGCTGAGGGGGATACAGATCATAAGACCTGAGCTCTGTCCTCAGGATGCTTCGGATTAGGAGAAGGGGTGGGTATGAAAAGAGTGAGAGAGCAAAGGGGAGAAAGAGACAGACAGTGCTAGGCAGCGCATGATTATTTACACTTCCCATCCGGCACGTAGCTGCCTGGCACCCACCGTGGGCCAGGCACTGTTTAAGCCACTCAGAATACAGTGGTGAACCCACCAACAGCTTCAGCTTCCACAGGCTGTACCTTCTGGTGGTCCCGGGACTGCTGCAGGGGGACGCTTCCACCTGAGGGAAGACAAAGAGCAGAGCTTCAAGATGGACGTGAACTTGGTGAGGTGCCTGGATGACCCAAGAGCAGGAGGAAAGGGGGTCAGATCTAGGCTGGGGTCGAGCCGCACCTGATGAGGACCAGAAGCATGAGGGTCTCTGTCTAAACGTAACGGGAAACCCTTGCTTTTCAGCAGTGGGTTGACGTGGTCTGGTGTCAAGTGCCAGAGGGCAGCACGGACAACGGAAGGCGTCAGGAGTAATGTGGACAAGAGGTGTCTCTGGGATAGGATGCACAAGGAGGAGAAGGAGAAGCTGGGTGCCGATGGTCAAACACAGTTCTGCTCTCGAAAGAGGGCTGTTAGGAGGAACTTCAAGAGCACGGAGTAGCTCTAGGACAGCCCGCCATAGGTTCAGGGGGGTCTGACATGAGTGTGAGTGCATGGGGAGCAGCGGAAGGTGAGCTCAGAGAGGCACGGTTGGGGAGACTTGCCCCCTCTCTGTCAGCACGTTCCGAGCCTTAGATCACAGTAACGGGACACACCCACGTGCAGAGCACCCCTGGTGGGCCTGACTTCCAGGCCGAGAGCCTGGCCCCACCAGGAAACGCTTTCCCCTGAGAGGTGTGTTGCTGAGAAGGCTTTTGAGCACCACGTTGAAGTCACAACTCCAGAGGGTGCCATTCACCTTGTACCATCTGTGACAGGCGCCCCCACCAAACGACGCCAGCCACGGGTGCGCAAGCAGAGATACTGGTGAACATTGTGGAGCATAAAGCGCCAGCCCACCGACAGGCGACACATGGCACTCTAGAGCGTGCTTCACCTCTGAGATCAAACTCTGGTGGGAGGAATGGCCGCAGAAAAGGAAGAGGAGTGGGGTGAAGAGAATGGAGGGAGAGCTGGAAAGGAGAACGGGGGGGGGGCTCAAAGGGGAGGCCAGGGAAGGAGCCCTCAGTCGGGGCCATCCTTTCACTTGGCAGTAAAGGATGGGGAAAGAAGGGCAGCCGGAGGGGAGGACTGGGCCCCTGGGCCAGGGGAGCTGCTGGGCGTCTCAGCGGAATCGCCCTGTGGCCCTGGTCACGCCCTGCAGGCGGTGCATCCCGGGTGCTGCCGTCCTCTGGCCTCAGCTGGGCGCCACCCTGCAGCCTGGCCCTGAGACAATTACTGGGCACGAAGAATAAGCTGCACCTCAGGCAGGGGTCTCATCCTAACTGTTACCTTCCCTCTGACTCTGGGGGAACCACAGTACTGTCCTCACAGGTCAAAGCAGCCAAACAGAGAAGGGGATGTGCCTGAGCAGGGAGGGGCTGGCCGCTGAGCGCCTGGCACACTGCCCCAGAAAGGGCCGGGTGCTGCGTCTGGGGTTGGGCTGCTCTCTGCCCAGCTGGGTTCATTCTAACTTCTCAGTAACAGTAAGTAGCAATAAAACATGCCCCTGGGCTGTCCGACTGACGTTCCACACCCCTCAGACAGGGGAGACCCGCCGGTTCCAAAGTTCGGCAGTGTTTCTCTCCGCCTTTCCTCCTACCCCACAGTCACTGCGTCGGGGACGGAGCTGCCCTTCGCCTCCTGTAGGAAACACAGTGGACCTCATGTCCAACTTAACTTGTTCCGGAAGGCTGTTTGAGGAGCGATTTGTTCAGAAACTGAATCCTTTTTTCCCAGGTATCTGCATGAAATGTTGTCAGGTTGAGAATCGAAGTTTTGTTTAACAACCTAGACATGTTTTCCATGAACAACTTGGTTGAGAACCGCATTGTTCAAGATGGGAGACATTTGAGAACTGAGGTTTCACTGTACGAGCTGTGGGTCCTGCGCCCCCTGCAAATGCCCTGCCTCAGAAACCAGGGGAGGGATTCCTGACTTCAACGGGCGAGCCCCATAGAATGTGGAAAAGATCCTCGGGATCCAAAGTCCCCGAGCGCACCATAGCTGTGCCCCATCATGCTGGTGGAGAACCTCTGACCCCGACTTTCCTAGCCTCCCCTCCACCAGGTGACTGAACGGTTCACCCCGAGCCTGGGCTCTGAGAGGTGGGGCGTGTTTGCAACTACAGGGCGCGGCTGCTGCCGGCTGGTCAGTTGGTTCAGCCGGTAAAATCCTTTGGGCAGCGGGGACTCGCTCCCTCCACTGGGGGAGGCTTGCCCCTCACCTTTGGGACCCAGGCTCCGAGCCCCCTTCCAGCCTATTTCTTAAACCCACAGCTCCGGTCACAAGCCCTCTGTCCTTCCAGGACCCACCCTTCTCTCCGAAACCTGGTGCTTTGAAGAAATTAGTCCCTCTTCTTGGGAGCCCTTTCCCATCTCCTGAACTAAGTCCTTGTGACCCTCCAGAGTTCAGCTCAGTCATCATGTCCTCTGGGGAGATTATTGTCCTGACCCCCTCCTCACCTCTGCGGGTGGGTTAGGTGCCTCCCTGTCTGCATTTCCGTAGCCCCCAGGACCGACGGCATTGTAGCATACTAACTGTTTAGTGAAGTGAGTCCCCTGCCCAACTATTCACTTCTTCAGGGTAGAGGGCTGTGTATTTCCTCTCTACCTTTCCGACTCCTAACCCAGCAAAGTGGTCGTGCGTTCCTGTTGATTGAATGAATGGCCAGGATCCCTTGGCCTAATGAGTAACCAGGTCCTCAGCAGTGAGGCCAAATAAAGAAGTAAGGCTGGGAGGTGACCTCCAGTTGCCAGGCCAACCCCCTGTCTTCCTGACATACCACTTCCTGGAAAATTCCTTCCCCACCCCCCACCTGTTCATCACCCCCACCTCTTACCACCCTCCACCCTGAAGTCACTGAAGAGGACCAAAGTTTTGCCACCTTAAACATGCCTTTTAGGGCATTGATTTTAAGCCGGTTACTAAGAAACAAAAGACTCAGAAAAAAACCGGTGACCCTTCCCCTCTTCTGGCTAAAGGCGTTCAATAGAAGAAGGAATCTTAGCCTATTTGACTGAAGTGTTGCAAACAGGGAGGGTCCAAGTGAAAGCCTGTTGGCTAGAGCGCCTCTGGGCTGCTCAGCAAGAATCTGTTCACCGTGTGTCTGCTCTCCCTCATCTACCTCTGCTTCCCGGAGCCCGGCCCCCTACACTCCGTCCAGAGTTGCGTGGAAGCCTCCGCTGCCCCGTGCGTCTTCGGGTCTCGTATCTCGTGGCAGCCCCGCCTGTGCACCCGTGATGAAGGCGGACCTTTCCTCACGTCGACCTGTCTCACGTCAACCTGACGTGAGGAGCCTAGGAGCTGGGAGGAAAGGCATTGTTTTGTGGCCCCCACGCTCCCCTGAGGACTCGTTTGGCTAGGCAAACACTCATTTCTGTCTGAATAACTGAGAAGCACCCACGTTGTGTGCTTGGATGCCAACCCTCCTTTCCCTCCTCTTCCTAAATCAGGCAAAGGCCGGCTCTGCACCTTTCCAGACCTCGCTTGGATGGGCCTCTGTCCCCACCCACCCCTTCCCACCTGAACCAAGGGGGGAGCACAACACTTCAGGGAGGGTCTGGAGGTGGCCTCCTGCATCGCCCCCACCCCAAGCCCCCAGTCCTGCTTCCTTCTACATTGCTGCCAGGAGGTGATCTCTGTGACCTCGCCTGGTGGGTACCACAGACATGAGCTCACTGAGAAGGTCAAGCTCGCCCGACTCTGGGTGAATGTTTAACAGAAACAGCTGCCCAAGCAGAGACTCCGAGAGAACCCACGCTCCTATCCCCTCCCACTGCACAGACACTCAGTGGGAGCATGACTCCCGATCCCCAGGCACGACCTCCACACTCCCTGTGCCTCTCCCTGCAGGGTAGGGATGGGGGGTTCTTCCTGCAACTGGGAGGCGACTGGAGCCCTGGGCAGCACTTGCAACCAGCAGAGTCCCGCCTCTCACCCCGCCCCAGACCAGACGGGGGGACAGGACCATGAGGAAGGGCAGTGTATCCGGTTCTTCCCTATGACAGAAAACGGGGTGCAATGGTCACTGGCGGTGAACCCATGCCAGCTGCAGGCTTGTGGAAAAAGTCAGCTAATCCATGAATCATCCTGTTTACACCAGAAACAAATGGAGACTTTGCACCTTTGATTCACAGCTGGGGTAGAAACTGCAGGTCATTCCTAAGCCACTCATGGAGCTGAGTTTTAGCCCCTTCTGCTTGCGGAAGACTTTGGCACCAGGCTTCTGGGCTCCACTCGCAGCGAGTCGTGGGCTCGTCCTCGGCAACTTCTGTGTCCGACAGACCAACTGTTCATAAACCAGGGATCGCAGCACGTCCATGTGCCAGGAAATTGACTTACAAGATTGTGACTGAGTGTTTTTTTTTTGAAGACACAGACCATCAGACTACTTCACAGGTAGGAAGTATGGTTTCGGGGTAAAACATTTGTTTTGGTAATACATGTTATATGACAACATATACTAACAACATATTATTTCAATAACCTAACACATGCATGAGTACTAGGTCATGACATCGTGGGCTGTAACCGAAAGTGTGAAAGGGGTAGGAGTCGAGCCGCCGAACATTATTCGGAGTTAAAAGGAAGTCCTGGCCTGTGCTAGGACATGCGGGAAGCTCAAGGGCACAATCATCGGGAAATAAGCGAGTCGCTGCCTGATCGCACTTCCGTCCGGGCCTCCAGCAGCCTAGTCCGCAGAGACAGAGACAGAACTGCCGTCAGGGCTGCGTGGGGCAGGGAGGGGGCAGGTACTGTTTAACAGGGACAGGCGTCCCGTGTTGCGGCGGAAAGTGGCTCTGGCGACACCACGCAGTGAACCCGCTCAATGCCACTGAACCCACTTACCGCACTTCAAACACTGGAAATAATCACAAGGGTAAATGTGGTGTTTTGTGTATTTCCCCACAAGTTGTAAAACGCTGTCGGAAGCCTCCGGGCCTCACGCCCACTCCCCAAGCCGCGCCCTGGCCCCGTCTCCACCGCCTGTCTTTCCAGCCTTGCCATTTCTCTTTATTCTTTTTCCTTCATTCACTTTGCTTCAGGTCAATTCCAGTTTCCTTACTGATTTTTTAAATCGCCTTTTTCAATCGCAGTTTGCCTTCGCTATCACCGTGGTTTCTGCGGGCGGACCGCCTCCTCCCTCCCCTCCCCCCACAGCACGCCTACGCCGCCTCACTGCAGCGTAGCGCTCAGGTTTCCAGAGCACTGCCGCGTTTTTTATCGCACTTGACACACTGGGTCACTTACAAAGGAAGAAGGAAGCCCTGTGTCACCACCCACGATAAACGAGGAAACTACGGGCTGTCCAAGGTCAGGGGAGAGGAAACGGCCGAGGCGGCAGACCTGCGCCCACCTTCCTTCCATCCGCTTCGCTCCGCAGGGAACCTCCGGGATGGGAGAATCGGAACGATGAATCCTGCGCCCAGGACCTTTCGGGAAACGGGATGTGTGTTTTCTGGCTTCCCCAGGGCCCTCCGAGGCCCGTCTCCCAGGAACCCAGTGAGCACTTACCCCTGCGGCCACTCCAGCCCTGATGTGCCTTGTTTCGCCCGCATTTTCCAGAAAAAAGAAACAAAGCTGAGTGTCCTAAGGACCGGTGTCTGACAGCGTACTGGGATTTTGCCGTATATTCACCCTTGGTCTCTGCATTGCGCGTCCAGCCCAATTCCTTTTATTGGGTTTTCCGCAGAAACAGATAAATAAAGCATGAATATTTTTATATCCCATCAGCATCCGACCAAAAAGAGCCTCTCCCTCGGCCTCTCCAGCCCAAAGCAAACAGTTCTAACTGCATTTTGCATACCTTCTATCTTCTAAGTGGTCGTTTCATTGGTTTCTGTGTGGACCCTTCCAATTGCTCCTGGTCTGTTTTTTACTTTAAAGCCACAACTGGACATGGGTCACCAGTCAGATTCTGGTGAAACCAGGGGCAGTGGAGGACGACGTCCTAGACTTGGGGCCTTGCCCACGGTGCTCGTTTCAGGGCATCCCAGACAGGAAATCCAGCCGGGTGTGTCCACAGAGCAGGGTGTGTGCGGGGAGGCTCAGGGAAGCTGTGGAAAGACCATCTGCACGCCAAGGCCCTTCCTCCTCCCAGAAACGCTCCGCAGCCCCTCTTGCCTCTGTCTGGGTCAGTCAAGTGCCAGTGACTGGCCACAGCCTGAAGCATTGATTTCAGGGACACTGAGAAGGCCCTGAGTCCGTCTAATTACCAGGCCTGGAATTTTCAGAATTATCCTTGCTTCAGCCCTGGCTGGCGTGCCTCAGTGGGCTGGAGAGTCACTCCGCACACCAGAAGGTGAGGAGTTCGATGCCCAGTCAGGGCACATGCCCGGCTTGCAGGTTGGATCCCCGGTTAGGGCACGTATGGGAGGCAACCGATTGATGTTTGTCTCTCACATCAGTGTTTCTCTTCCTGTCTCTCTCTCTCCTTTTCTTTCTGAAATCAATAAACATTTTTAAAAGATTATTTATTTATTTATTTTTAGACAGTGGGGAAAGGAGGGAGAAAGAAAGGGAGAGAACCATCAATGTGTGGTTGCTCTCATGCGCCCCCTACTGGGGACCTGACCTGCAACCCAGGCATGTGCCCTGACTGGGAATCAAACCAATGAAACTTTGGTTCACAGGCCAGCACTCAATCCACTAAGCCACACCAGCCAGGGCTCAATAAACATATTTTTAGTGACAATAACTTTAGCTGAGTTCTGATAATCCACTACCATCAGACCAGCTTCAATAAACACATTTTTTAAAAATAAAAAAAAATTATCCTGACTTCAAAACTATTCTGGTTTTCCATAAACCATCCAATTATCCTAGATGTTCCAAATTTTCTATTTCTAAATTACACCTAAAAAGAAGCTTCTAACATCTAAACTTAATTTTAAAAGCTCTTTTGGCAGACAATGTGTTCTAATGTTTTATTTTAGGAGATATGGTCACTGAATCCAAGTTTTCCAAAAAGCGGCATCTGCTCTGCTTGCTGTGACCTGCAGGCTCACAGCTGGAGCTTGGCCCCCGCACGTGACTGGGGAGCGAGCCGGCAGCCCTTCGGTCTTGGGGACGCTGCTCCCGCCAGCAGAGCCACCGGCCGGGGCAGGGCTTCATTCCTTTGTGTCGTGAAGTGGCTTCAGGGCTACCAGTGGGCAAGGGCTCTGCGAGAGAGGTTCCGTTAAACTTCCCTAAGTCACTTATAACTTAGAGGGAATGCGTTTCGGATTCTTGGCTGAAAGCAAAGCTTTTCCAGGAGAGAGGAGACAGGGCATGAGGCTCAGCGGGTGCCTCGACCTGGTTGTCACTATCGCGCCTTAAAGGGTATTTTTAACATCTATTTCCAGGTCATCTCAGCCCCCCATAAAGGTTTAATACCACAGACGCACTGTGTGTCTGTGTAGTGTATGCCTATCAGCGCTTCATACATAAAAAGAGTATGTTTTTTTCAGTCCCCAGAGAACCAGTTCCCCTGGTTTGGAGAATGTCCCCCCAGCAGGGAGCTGTCACCCCACAGAAACACACGCAGATGACGGAGGTGTTGGGGGCACTGCAGACACGCTCCTTACAGCCTGGGCAGCCGTCCCCAGACCACAGGGGCAGAACCGAGCCCCGCACCATCTGTCCCCGGCTCCCTTGCCCCTCACGTGCAGCCCAGACAGTTCCTAGGCTCTCAGGCTTTCACAGGACACGTGTGATTCTGGTGGGAGTCTGATTCACGTGGGATTCTGTTGCCCACGGGGGCAGGGTCACATGTCCCAGAGGGGGTCAGGTGCAGTCCGCAGGCCTATACTTCCTACCCGGTGGGAGGGGGGGACCAGGGAAGGGAATGCCTGGGGCCACCCTCCCCGGGGGCAGGACGGGGGTGGGGGGCACTGAGACACAGTTGAGGGAAATCGTCAGAAAGGGCCCCTCCCAGTCAGTGCCATCTATGTTTCCAGTGAATACTAGTCACTGCCTCGGTGGCTGAGATTTACCAGCTGTTCAGTTTTAAAAGGGCCCCAAAGATGAAAGCCACAAGCAGAGGAATTAGCAACACACAGCAATGTAGCCAAGAGCGGCAGGCGCAGAGCTGGCCCTCGGTGCAAATCCAGACGCAGGCGAGGGACTGCGGTCACGCGGCGAGGGCGGTCCAGTCCAGGAGGCAAGACGGGCTTCTATAAATACGAGCAGCAAAATGTTTGTCTTAGTCGATGAGCTCATCGCGCACGGCCCCTGGGAGGGTCTCTGTTTGGCTCCCAAACTAAGGCTGGGACGAGAACAGACTCGAGAGCAGAGTTCAGGCTGCTGGCCCATTGGATCTGCGTTCCCATAAGCCATTTAATTCTTAATTAGATGCAGCCAAAGTTGTTAAAACTCGATGCCATCGATCTGGACTGCGGCCTGTGTTTTCCTGCCGTGCCGGCCCCTACCTTTTCCGCCCACCTCCTCCCACAGCAACGAGCTGGCTAGCAGCTGCCTCACACTGTGCACGTGGTGCTGAAACAGGAAGAGACGGCCGGCCGTGAGTCGGGCGCAGGCCAGGAGGAGGGGAAAGCCTGGGCGAACCCCCAGCCCAGGCTCCTCGGGGGCTATTTTCTCTGGATCCTGGCTGTTCCTGTGTCTCGGCAGGTGTGACAGGGACGCTGGGGATCCAAAGTCGCTGCTGTGTGCCGAGGACAGTCCTAGACATTGGAGAGGTGCTCCCGAGCAGAGGGGGTCCCGCCCCGGGGAGCTGGCCCTTGGAGCCAGGGGTGGGGTACTTGGTGGTCGCTGGAGACAGACGACACGAATGATGATTACACAAGATAATTTCACATGCTGACAAGTGCTGCCCACAACATAAAATGCAGATGGAGAATAATTGGAGGGGTTACTTAGCTCAGCAGTTAAGGCAGGCCTGTCTGAGCAGGTGTTGCCTCCTGGAAGGTGTGGAGGAAGTCTCGTGCAGCAGGGAGAGTGGGCCGCGAACAGAGAATGCAGAGCGGAGGGTCCCCAAGTCAGGAGAGTGCAGGGCGTGCTTGGAGGCCGGGAGGGCAGTGCCCCAGGGACCAGAGGTGGGGGGAGCAGCCCGCAGACGCAGGCGGCCCGTGATCACAGCCTTGCAGGCAGAGGAAAGGGATTTGGATCCTGGAGCGTTTTTTAAGGGAAGAGAGCTCTAGTAGAGTTTCTATCGTACAAAGACCTGGGTGCATGTAGAGGACAGACCAGGCCCGAGGGCCAAAAATGAAGACAGGAGACTAGGTGGGGGCGTGATCCGGGGAAGGGAGCCGGCAGTGGTTTAGCTACGGGCGGGGAAGTTGAGGTGAAACGGGGAGGAAGGTTCACGGCGAGAGGTGGCAGGAGGCGCAGAGTTAGGGTGACTCCGGGTTGTCGCCCTCGTCCTGAGGGACACACACGTTCGTTTGGGAAGATGCCGCCGACCAGCACAGGGACGTTCGAGTGGGGAGGAACCGCGCTTTCCGTTTCAGTCCTGTGGACTTGGAGGTGCCCTCCCCATTTCTCTCTCGGATGCCACCAGCGCCTGGTGACCTTCGTGCCTCAGCCTCCCCGTCTGTAAAGTGTGAGAGCACCAGCTGCCCCGTGGGGCTGACGTGGAGACTGGACGGGCTGGTGTGTGGGAAGCGGTGAGAGCAGCTCCAGGAGCGGAGGAAGCAGCGATGTGAGTGTTTGGTATTAACAAATTGCAAAAGATGACGGGGAGGAGACAGAGAAAAGTTGAAAGCTTGGGAGAGAAAGGGAAGAAGCAGGCGAAGACCCGCAGGGCTGACGCCCAGAGTGCAGGTAGAGGAGGGGCCCAGGTGGGATTGGGCGCCTATTGCCGCTGCTGCTCCTGGGGGACCCACGCGGGGTGGGGGGTGGGGCGAGGAGGCAGTTCTCTGACAACGTCAATTTTCTCCGTGGCGTCTAAGGCAAGGTCATTCTCCGGCGAGAAGGGCAGGAGAGAGACCGTCTTCTCCAACGGGGAGGGAGCACTTCCTAGGACAGCGGGCATCTGGCTGGAGGCTCAGCCTCTGCGTCTCGAACCACGTCAGCACACAGGGCTGGTTGTGCCGTGGGCTCCAGTGAGCGTGTCTTTGCCTCGTGGCTGCTGCGTGTCTGACACCGGGCTGCATGCTTGGGGAGGACAGTATGTGCTGAGTGCAGAGAAAGGTTTAAGAATAAAGGAGATGACTTGAAGACGAATAGAATTCAATTTGGAGCCAAAGACCACACCATAGAAAACCACGCGTCCGAGGGAGTGGAATTTGCTGGGGCTGTGAAGAATGGCCTTTTCGTGGAGGCGGGGTCTGAGCGAAGGACTCAGCATGGCAGCGCATGTCACAGGAACTCGACTGGCCCCAAATCCGAGGCCGCCGTTCCCCGGGGTCCCCGACCTTCGCATCCCAGTCCATCAGGGCTGCTGCGTGGGGCCGCGCTGACTCGCCTGCTCCGTCCGGGGTGGGCCCACCCCGGGTCATCAGTGGAAGCAATCCACTTCTGTTCCAGAGGGGAGGGGCACTGTCTTCTCAAACAACAGAAAGCGTTTTCCCGTCATAACTGGCTCTCCTGTCCCTGACACCGTGTGGGAGGACGCGCATGTGGGGGAGAGGGATTGGGAAACATTCTGGCCGGAAGATAACTGGAAAGGTCACGTGGAAATCCAGCCCCATCTCTCTCCCCTGGCAGCCTGGGCCCCATTCTTCTCGTCCCTTGCGCAACGGGCGTCTGTTTTGTTATCGGTAATTGCCAGCCCTGACCAGCTCCGAGGCCCGGCTTCCTTGGGACCCTCCCCAGCAGAGGCCCCTGAGAGACTCTCCGAAGCCAACGAGAGGCAGGCGAGGGGCCACCGGAGAGGCCGTGGCTGCACCCGAGATGGGTTCCAAGCACAGCGGCCAAGACTTGCTCTGTGCCGGCAAAGTTATTTTTTAAACTGGAATTGCTGGTGAGGCTGCTTCCCTAAAAGGCAGCTCCAAGCCTGTCGGCCTCTGGCCCTTCCCTGGAGCTCTGGCTCTCTGCCAGCGGGCGGCTGCTGAGACTCCGCCAACTCCCTGAGGGGTCGGGGGTCTCTTGGTCGTCCTCCCATCTCCATCTCTTAACTCCGCACTCAGCCTGTCCAGGGTCAAAGGGAATATTTGGAGGCGTTTCCAATAATGCTCCACATTTTGAAATGCCTGCGCAGCCCAGGCTGCAGCACAGCCCGAACCCACAGATTCAGCTGGTGCAGGAGTCTCCTGGGGTCACTCCCCAACAGGCACACCCCTGGTCCAGGCCGCTTCAGAGCCTACGGCTCTGTGGTACAATCTTGTCTCCGGATGCCACTCAGAAGCGAGACGAATGTGGCCAACTTCCCTGCCCCCTCCCCGTGTGGTGGTCCAGCAGGTACAGGCCATCCGAGCCCACAGGAGCGATGGCTTCGCCCAGCCCTCGTTGAAGGGGACTTGTGACACAGAAGAGGGAGGGATCGGGGAGGCACAGCTGTTCCCGAGGCCCCCGGAGGCTTCCCTGGGTGCCGTGCACCGGGAGTAAGAACGCAGCCCTGGTCCCACACGCACAAACGCACCCTGCCGTCCCTCTCCCTCTCCAGGCCGCCTTCCCGGCTTTCTGGGCCTGAGCCTGTGAGGCGAATACTCCCTGTGTCCTCTCTGACTTCCCAGGTCAAGAGCGGTTACAGCTTTGAAAGTCCCCCGAAAAATGAAGCAATGGCGTCCTTGGGACACGACCGAGGACAGAGGAGCCCACAGAAGGCCATTGTCATCAGATGGACAGGATGTGAGGGGTCTGAGGAAGGAGGGGAGTGATGGGAGTGGGAGGAGAGAACCAGGCCCCCGGGGCCAACGTGAAACAGCAGGGAGTTCCTCGTGGGGGTGGCTGGGTCGCCATTGCTGGAGGTGGCCAGGCGGGCCTCTGCGTGCCTTTGATGGACGGACTCACCCCCTGGAAAAGGAGTGGATCCAAGAGGGTCGCAGGGATTGCTCCAGGCACCCACGATCCCCATGTGAACCAGGCGAGGGCAGGCCGCCACCGTGCACGCCCCTCCCCGCTGCGGCCCGGCTCCCCGAGGTCCTTGTCTGCGGTCTGCTCCCGGGATTCTTCCATGCGGCAGCACGTGGTGAAGGTCTGAGAGCTACTAAATGTGCCCAGGTCCTGGAGTAAAAGACTTTCGCTTATTATTTTCATTAGCTTATTTGCATTTTATGATACCTACACCTTCTCTTCGAAGAAGTCTACACGAGGGGTGACTCTGGGCCTCCACACAGAGCCGGAGGGCCAGTGGGTGCGGGTGAGATTTCGGGAGCACGTGGGTCCTTTGCAGGCGCTGCTGGCACCCGGCTTCAGGCAACGTTTTCTCCTTCTCACTCGCGCCCCGCCCCCGCCCCCCCCCCCCAGCAGCCCTCCCGGTCTTCAGGACGTTGCTTTGGAACCCACCCGCAGGGGTGCTGCGCGTCTTGCCGGGCCGGGCAGCGCTCTGAGGGTTGGCAGAGGCGTGGGAGGATCCGCCGAGACGTGACTTCTGAAGACAGGCCTCCGTTTGCACGCGGTCGATCGGCCCTTCCGGTCGATCTGTCTGCCACGATTTCCTTCGGCGGATGGTTTCGCGGCGGCGGGATGGAAGCTCTCCTGCCCGCCCCCCCGCCCCCGGCCACTACACCTGCCGTTCCGACAGGGAGGGCAGGCGTCACCTTGCAGCAAGGCGGCCGTGGGCAGAGGGTTCTGGCGGCACGATTCTGTCTTCGTCCTCGGATTCGCCTGGTCTCCGGCTCCTCCGTTCTCACGAGGGCCACCGAGTGGGACAGACGAGGCCCCGACCACCAGCCCGTGGGCACAGCCCGGCACCAGTCTCCGTTTCTACGCGGCCCCACAGCGTTGCAGGTTTGCGCGTGGGCTCCGGGATGACCCACCGGCTGAGTGACTGTGACTGACTGCGACACCGCAGAAAAGCCCGTAAAACAGCTTCGACGTCGGTCCAGCTTATTGTCTAGCAAAGGAAGTGACAGCCGAGGGAAGCTTGTCAGTGCCAGCCTGACTTTCTAACCGGGCGTCGGTGACATTGACAGGCAGCGGAGGCTAGAAATTGGGTGTCGTGAGAGAAAGCAGAGCTTAGTCTGGCGCGTTAGAAACGACCCACTGAAGGCCGCTCGCGCTTTTCAGTGTCCCCTGTCCTCCTCACACGCATCAGCGGTGGGACACCCGCCCCCACGCAGGGACACGTTCCCAGGGCTGTCGGTCGTTGTCATGAGTCACTTCCAACCCCACGTCGTCCCCGAGAGGAAGCGAGGGTGGAAGTGTTTTTAAAAATCAAGCCCCAGAGAGGCAAAAATGTCTGGTTTTGGATGATTGCCCTCAGCGTTTCTCTGCCCCGTTCCTGGAAGTCCCGCCGCGTGTGGGCAAAGCCTCCGGCAGCCCTCTGTCGACCACGACACTAGGAAAACAAGAAAAGCACAGCCACAGCTGTATCTTATCGAGATGAATCTTACTTTAGACTTATCTCCAATGAAAAGAGAGTGTACAGCAGGGGAGTTGTGGGTCTGGGAATCCTCTGACCGGAGTGTCCATGTCCAGGGCCGCGGCAGAGCCAAGGCCTCAGAGACCAGTCGGGAGGGACGGAGGGAGAGTCTGGAGAAGGGAACGGGGAGGGAGGCTGGCGGACCGTGGGCCCAGGGCAGCACCAGCGTGCATTGGGGAAACGGGGCACCGCTGGGCCGGGAGTGTGGGGCCCTGGGCCCGCCGGGCGGGTCCCAGGGCTCTGGTCCTGCAGCACTCACGGCCCTCCTTTGCCGCCCTGCACTCCCAACCCTGAGGCCCCCAGGAATTCAGCGGGCCCCCAACTGCTTCCCTCCTGGGAGTGGGGAGGGCGGAGGGCAGAGGGTGGGGGGGCGGGAGGCAGTGAGAAGAAGAGGGAGAGAGCTGGCTCTGGGAAGGACAGTGACCGGACGGCAGCCTCGCTGCCCTTTCTCTGAGCTCCGGATAAAGGAGCACCCCCACCACGACCGCTGCGGGGGTGCCGCCCGGCCTTGGCTGCGCTTTCCTGCCCCCCACCCTCCCCCACTCTTGGCACAGGGCTGCGCTCTCAGAGTCACATGGTCAGACCTTCGCTCAGCTGCCTCGGAGGGGAGACCGTGAGGGAGGCACCCGTTCTGTTCTCACCGTCTGCGAGGCTCAGCAGTCGGCATACTAGACGCCTGTCAAAGCACTCTCCCCTGACCCTGACCCTGACCCTGACCCTGACCCTGACCCTCGTTATCCAACACGCGGCCGCCCACCCCGCTCCTGCCCTGTTCACCCTGACGCCGGCCTCCGTCCTCCGACCGCGTGTGCACTCACGCAGCTGGCCTTCCCCACACGGCTCTCCAGGTTTCCGCTCCTGCTCTCAGCGCCCTCTCCTCGGTGTAAACTCACTGCCCTTCTGCTGTGACCAGACTCCAGTGCGGGCCTTAGCAGCCAGCCCTGCCTCCCCCCAGGCCCCTGCGGGGCGCTCTCTCCCGCGGCCTTCCCCACAAAGCCGACCGCAGCTCCGCTCCTTCCACGTGGCCCTGCCGCCGTGGCAGCTGACGTGGGCGAGGCCCTGGCCGTGTCCCCGCTGCACCGGCTTGACTGCTCGCGTGGTCAACAGGAAGCGTGGTCTGACAAAGTATGGGCGTTGATCTTCTTAACAAACAGACCACATCTTAAGTTTTCACAGACATTTTCACGGAAGGTGTGATCGGCCGACCCCCCACCCCCGCCCCGGGTTAGCCTCTCCCTTGCTGAGGCCGCCGCTGTGGCGGCGGCAGCCATTGGAGCTGTGATTTGTGGTGTGTCGTTTAAAAACTACTGTCGCTGTTTTACAGGCTCGATTCTGCCAGTTCCAGCAAGGTCTTCAAACACACGGGAACACGAAGATGACGACAAGCACACAACACAGGTGACGGTGCGTGCTCCTGGGCTTATTGGCTGGTGGTGTGTCCCGCACGCCCGGGCGGCTGCCACGGCTTTGGGGCCACGTCCTGGTTTTGTGTGGCCCGTCAGCTGAGGACGGCTTTCATGTTTTTTCAGGTGGCTGAAAAAAATCAAAAGCAGAATAATACTTTACGACATGTGACATTATATGACACGTGGCTGTCAGTGTCCATAAATAGAGTTTTATTGGCACACAGCCACGCCCATTTATTTACCTGCCCTGTGGACGTTTTCTCTTTGCGGCGGAGATGAGTTCTTGCGACAGAACGCACGGCTGGCCAAGCCCAAATATTTAGCATCTGGTCTCTCACCAGAGACGTTTGCCGCCTCCTGCTCCAGGCCACGGCTTCTCGCCCTCAGATTCCTCTGGGAAAGGGGCTGCCTCCTTCTTCGTCTGCCACTGGTGTTCCGGTTGTTTCCGTGCGTCGGCTGCCGTGCGTTAATGCTGCCAGGAGCCCGAGGGCCACATGTCTCTTTGAGATCCATTTGTTAATATTGTGTTGAGGATGTTAGCATCTGTGTTCATCACGGGTGTTGGCCCGTAATTTTCTTTCTTTGCAGTGTCTTTACCTGGATTTTCCTGTACTCTGTCCCTGGAGCATTAGGAAGCAGCATAAGGTACAGCGGAATAATGTGATGAGTGTTTATAAAATATCACTCTCGTCCATCAACAGACGAATGGATACACGAGATTTGGGCACGCACACAACGGACTAATATTCAGCCTTAGAAAGGGGGGAACTTCTGCTGTGTGAATGAATCCTGAAAACTCTGGGAAGTGAAGTAAGCCAGCTCATAAGGACAAGTACTATGTGATTCTGCCTCTGTGAGGTGCCTGGAATAGGCAAAGTCGCAGAGAGAAAACAGAGCGATTACCAGGTGGGGGGGGTGGGGGGGATGGGCAGGTGTGTTTGTTTTTAACGGGTGCAGAGTTGCAGTCTGGAAGGACGGGAAAGCTCTGAGCCTGATGGTGGGGATGGCTGCCCAGGACGATGAACGTACTTGGTGATCCCGAGTTGTTCACTCAAACACAGTATAAATGGTCTCCAAGGGTCCTGAGTAGTCAAAATGATCTTGAGGGAAAAAGCACTTTCCAATTTCAAAGTGTATTACCAACACATTTTCCTGTCAACTCATTTCTGAGATTAATTTCTACCACAGCAGCAGTAGAAATGGGCTTTGAAGGGGGAAGAGGGCACAGGGGAGAAGGAAAGGATGATTTGAAGTGGGAAGTGGTGGCCCTGGAGGGGGAGGGAGGGGAGAGGTTGGTACAGGGACCCCTGCAGGGTTTTTCTAGACCAAATAAAAAATACTAGGGGAGACTACAGATTTACTTAAACACTGCATCTTCCGCCCTGGCTGGTGTGGCTCAGTGGACTGAGTGCCAGCCTGTGAACCAAAGGGTCACCGGTTCGATTCCCAGTCAGGGCGCATGCCTGGGTTGTGGGCCGGGTCCCCAGTAGGGGGCGCACAAGGGGCAACCACACATGGATGTTTCTCTGCCTCTCTTTCTCCCTCCCTTCCCCTCTCTAAAAATAAATAAATAAATAAAGTAAGTCCACTCTTGCTGGCAGTGCTCCAACCACCTCACCCCCGCATCCTGCCCCTGGGGGGAGACGGTCCCTGCTGGCTGCCGTCCAGTCAGCAGGGTGAAACAGGTCTCTGCCTCCCCGGGAGGAAGTGGGTGGGCAGCTCCAGGTGGCTGTGCTCTGGAGAGGAGAAAGGGCGGCCAGGCGCCATGGACCTGACCCCCAGAGGCCCATCTGTCAGTCAGGAGACGTTTGCTTCAACAGGTTTCAGACTCAGACAGGATCCCTGCTCATCATGGTTCAAGGCCTCCCATTCCTCCTGCCCCAGAACGCACCGGTCCACCACCTTGCCCAGACACGACATCAGCCCCCTTCCTCCCAGAAGCCCTCCCTCACTGCCCAGCTGAGGGCACGCCCTCCATAGATCTGTTTCAACCAGATCGCCTCCAGTTTGCCTTTAAACTACTGCACAGGCCTAACAAAGTGGCCTCGTGGAACCACCTGCTGACCACCTGTGGCCCACGGCCAGCGTGTGACCCTGGACGGATGGCCCAGCTGGGAACGGCTCGCAGCCTCCGCGTTGCTCTCCTCCGAGTCCCCCGGTTTTCTTTGCCTCAAGCTCTGTCTCGGAGGGTGGCCTGGGGAGCAGCAGCATTCCTACTGCCAGGGCGCCTGCCCAGACACGGAAGGCAGCGATGACTCACTCAGCATGAGGTCTCCCAGACCAAACATGTAAGCTCTCTTTTCAGTGAGCTAATGCTGCCCGATTGAAACTTAGAACCGGAACCTTCAGGGGCTGTGGATACACAAGCACACTCCACGTTCGCCAGGGGACGTAGCTCGTCATCTGGACCGTGAAGGCTGCTGGCTAGACAGGTAGGCATTTCAGTCAAGGGCAGGGACAGGTGACCAGGGTTTTCCAAGCATCCAGCTTAGGAAGCCCACTCCGTACAGAGACCCCGTCAAAGGGCTCGTATCCCCCATTTTCTACCTGTCTTGGCTCCAAATGCTGTCTGAGACCACCGTTTGCTTCACACGAACACATTGCCGGACGGTCACCCCTGCCGTTGTGACCCCCGCTGACCTCCCTGAGTCACTCCGTGTGGCCCTGTGCTCTGCCAGATTCTGTCCCCTCTCTAGGATGGGCAGACGTGTGCTCGCCTCCTCCCTGTGTCCCTGCTCTTCCCACCTTGGCACCTGTCCCACCTGCCACCTGGGGTGCAACGAGGAGCAGAGGGGAGAGGAGATCCAAGTTCTCCACGTCGCCACTGACACAGTTCCCGTCCCAAATGGGTGGAGCAACAAACTGACTGAACGACTGTCATTTTTCGTAATTTCTTTTTCCTAAGCCTCACCTGAGGACTCAGTGGGTGACAGGAAGGAGAGGGGCCGACTCCTGGCTGTGTGGGAAGACAAAGGATAGCAAGGTTCCCACGGGCGCACCTCTGCTTCTGCCTGCCCGCGGGCTCGGCTGTGTCCAACAGGGACGGAATCCAGAGACGCCAGGCGCAGACCTGCCCCCCGCCCACCTGGCGATTGGTCCTCGCCCTGTCTCCACCCGGCCTGAGATGTCGTCATCGGAAAGTTCCTATCAAGCGTCATAGGCAAAGAGTGGCTTCTCCGACCCTTATCATCAAGCAGCACCCCAAGCCCTCTGGCTTTGCAATGTCCTGGGGTGGCCCTTCGTTAGGGGGTGGAGGTTGGGGTGGGGGGGCAAAGAACAGGAGACACATGGATAAATCCAAAAACCTAAGTGTATTAAAATTCACACTGATTTAAACACATACATACACCACAGGCATGTTTAGGAAAATGGAGAGCGGCTGAATTTGAGGGGGAGGAATTGCTGAGTGGCACGCAGACAGGCTGTAACCGCTCCAGACAGGCCGTGCCTTTCGTTCCATTTCAAAGCCTTGCGCCAGGCCTCGCTGGAGGGGGGCCGACCCCAGAAACGGGTGAGGAAGGAAGACAAATGACAGCTCCTGAGTGGGTTTCTGGGGAACAAGGAATGCAGCAAGAGTGGGGACCGAGGAAGCCCATTACCGCCTGGCGTCGAGATCGAACTCTGGGAACTGTGGTCCCTCGGTACTCGATGGTGTCTCATGTGGACATTGCTTGTGCATGAGGGAAAAAGAGGGGGAGGGGCACAGGTGTGTGTGTGTGTGTGTGTGTGTGTGTGTGTGTGAGAGAGAGAGAGAGAGAGAGAGAGAGAGAGAGAGGGAACACACACGCTCTGGCCGTCCACCAGAGCTTTCATCTGAAGGTCCCAGGGGAGGATTTAATAGACTATCCATCAGCTTCCCAGGTGTGTCTTTCAGGGTCCTGGTCTCCACTGATTGGTTAGCACCAGGGACCAGGGCAGGGGGTCGTTAGTCATTGAAGCTGGTCCTGAGGGCAGCCAGGGTCTCTCTTTGCCTGGTTCTGCTTCGTTTCTGGGCCTGGAGTTGAAACACAACTGAGGCCGAGATGCCATCCTCATTTGACCAAAATTCGTCTCTGTGGTGGGCAGACTGAAGGCTTCATTCCTCAGATTACCTGACCTCATCCTTCTGAGAGCTTAATCCTTCAAGGGAGAGTGGTGCGAGGGCCTGTGTGGGGTCGTGTGGGGCTGTTCTCCGGCCGCCTTGCTCCTCCTCTAGGGGGGTCTCGGCTGCGTGACCAGTGATTTGAAAGGTCAGGCGGTCTAAACCTCGCATAGCGCGCTGGGGAGGGAAGGTCACCCTGGGGCAGACGTCCTCACCTACACTACCTGTTCTCCCAGTTTTCCCGTGGCTGGGCCCTGGGGCATCTGGCCCACGGTGCCCGTCCTGCTCCAGTCTGCCTGCCTGCCTGCCTGCACTGGGCCTTCGCTGGGCCTTCTCCACACACAGGCAGAAGGCAGGCCGGGCCAGATCTGAGTCTCCCTCCAGCTGGTCAACTCCGCTGGCCCCACCCCAATCACACAGAGACCTGAACCTCGTTCAGCGACAGTTCCTCACAAGTGGCTGTCTGAGTCTGTGCCTTGGACTTCCCTGGAATCTCTAGAAGGTGTACAAACCCCACACAAGCAGTGGCCAGCTTCAGCATTCCTGGCACCTTGTGCCAGGCCACCTGAGCTCGGCACGAGCAGTGGCCGGCTGCGGTCTGCGGAGCAGCCTCTTCCATGGCCCCAGGCTGGTCACTGCAGTGGTTGACCTTGGCCGGCCAAGGCTACTCTGCCCAGCAAGGCTATCACTTAAAATCAAAACAACAATAAAGAACTTCCCAAATAAGAAAAAGCCAAAGGAGTTCATCACCCCTCAAACCAGGACTACAAGAAATGTTAGAGGGACTATTTTAAGATGAGGGGAAAAGATTTTATAAAAATATGAATAATAAAATGACAATAATTACATACCTATCAATAATTAATTTAAATGTACATGAATTAAATGTTCTAATCAAAAGACATAGGGGGGCTGAATGGACAAGAAAACAAGACCCTCACACATGCCGCCTACAAGACACTCACTTCAGATGGAAAGACACACGCAGCTGAAAGTAAGAGGGTGGGAGAGGTAGTTCACGCAAATGGAAATGGAAAAGGATCCGGGGTAGCAATACTTACACCAGACAAAGCTGTAACGAGAGACAAAGAAGGGCATGTCATGTACAACAGCAAGCTACGGGAGCACCCTAGGTGTCCCCGGACAGGCGACGTGGCAAGGGCGTGGGGTGCACATGCGCGGAGGAGTGTGACTCAGCCGTCACAGAGAATGACACCGTGCCATTCGCAGCAACGTGAACGGACCCAGAGGGCATTATGCTCGTGAAAGAAGTGAGAGAGACAGACAAACACCATGTGATTTCATTCATGTGTGGAATCTAAAGAACAAAACAGATGAGCAAACAAAATAGAGACAGACTCACAGACACAGGGAGCAGCCGGAGTGTGCCCAGAGGGCAGGGAGGTGGGGGGCAGGCTGGGCGGGAAGGCGAAGGGATTCAGACGTGCAGTTTCGCAGGTACGGCGCAGTCACGGGCGTACAAAGCACAGCTCAGGGAGCACCGTCAGCAATATGTCGCAGCTGTGGGGGGCCAGGAGGGTGTGAGGCTTACGGGGGTCACTTCCTAAGTGATGTAAACGCCTAGCCACTGCACCCGAGACCAATATAATATTGAATGCCAACTGCATTTGAAACTTTTTAATTTTTAAAAATTATGTTTCTGGGAGAGGCTGAAGCTGCAATTACATCAGGTATTAAATCCAGGTCTGGGGTCACAGGCTTTTAGTGCCAGCGACGCCAGGTTGGGCCACGGTTTTCTCTCTAAGGACAGGTGTCCTCCCTGCAAGCCCCCTGGGGCGCACACCCTGGCGTGGCCCTGAGCACGCTCCCAGGCCGCCTGGTCGTGAGTCGGTGACGCTGGAACCTTCTTGGACTGAGCAGAGATCCGACTTCGTCAGCCTTCGGCCCTGGTGATCCCACTCCTGCCCTGTGAGCGGCAGAACAAGCCACATGCTTCTCTCACTCGATAGCTCGTCAGATTTGAAGGCGGTAGTCGCGTCCTTCTGACGTCTCCCAGCTACACCCGCCGGCCGCCGCGGCTCTTCGTCCTGCGGGGCAGAGCCCAGGCCCCTGCCCGTGTCCAGTGGACAGGCCCCAGTCTGTCACGATCCCTCTCAGGACGTCGTACCCTGTGGCACACACAGCAGGTCAGAAACGACCTGGCCGGCACCACGTTCCCCAGGCCGGTCACTCCCTGCTGCACCAGATCACCCTCTGCCCACTGATGTGGCCGCTGAGGGTGCATTGGCTGTTCGCAGCTGCTTCCCACTCGGGGCTTTTCCTGGACCCAGGGTGACTTTACTCCCCACGCTTCACTTCGCACGAACTTCCGCCAAGTCAGGCTGTGTTGTGCAACAGACTTTCCAACCGAAAGTGGGGCAATAGAGCTTTTCGCGCTGAATCTCTTCGTGCTGGGTTTAGCCTCTCCCGTCAGGCACGCTGGTTGCGATGCTTACCCCTCGTCTGGAAATGAGTCGGAGATTTCAGTGTAGTTCCATTAGCTATCTGTCCCAGCTTTGTGTCATCTGCAAATTTAATTCAGTGTGACCTTGAGCTAGTCACTTAACCTCTTTTAGGCCTCAGTTTCCTCACTGTTTGTACAAAATGATGGGGCCAGGGTAATGGCTTCCTGGGCCTTAAGAAATTGCGATGGATCTCGTACCAACTCGAATGGCCCCCTGGTGAAAGACCGGGAAGGGGAAGTAGAAACCATGGAGTGATCCCTTCCTCGTCGGGGTACTTTGCTCAGGTAAATCCTGGGGGTCACTTCCATGTGTCAACCTGACTTGGCCAACGGGGGCCCAGACAGCCAGTAAAATACTGTTTGGGGTGTGTCTGCGGGGCCTTTCCAGATGGGATTAGCACTCGAATCAAGAGACAGGAAGGAAGCTCTGCTCTCACGCGTGTGGACCGGCATCATCCAACAGCCGAAACCCCCAAAGGACAAAAAGGCTGATGAAGAACAATTTATCTCTCGCTCTCCTTGAGCTGGGACACCTGTCCTCTCCCGTCCTCAGACAAGGGCGACCCTGCTTCTCAGGCCTCTAGACTCAGGCTGAATTATACCGTGGGCTTCCCTGGTCAGCAGCTTGCAGGTGTGGCTGAGTCGAGCAAGTGGCCCCGGGACCACAGCATGATAGAAGACCGAATTCTGAGGCGCCGCCTTTTGTGGGGGAAAGGAGCTTACTGTCGGGCTGCTGACAAGGAGACAGGAGGCAAAGCTCAAATCTGTCTGCTCAAAGGCTAGAGATAAATGTCTTTTTTTAAGTGCTCACTGAATGACATGTTTCCATTGATTTTAGAGAGAGAGGAAGGGGAAGAGAGAGAGAGACAGAGACAGAGAGAAACAGTGATTGGTTGTCTCCCCAGGCGGGGAAGGAACCCCCAGCTGAGACGTGTGCCCTGACCCGGATCGACCGGGAGCTCTTCAGTGCCCCGAAGGACACTCCAGCCAACGGAGCCAGGCGGCCAGGGCCTGAGACTAGTTTTAAGAGGGGAGAGTAAGAAGGTTGCACGTAGTCGTAAACTCCAGTTGAGGAGGGTCTGATCGGCCAGTTCAGGGAAGGATGGGGGGAGCAAGCGGAGACACAGGAATTCCAGCTGTGGCGCGGGTGGCGCTGGGGGAAGCCACGCTTCCCTGTGGTGTTCGAGTTTCTTTCACGAGGCCACGGGCGCGGGCACTGCTCACTTCGGACGCGGGTCCAGGGGCACCGCGTCTTCACAGGCTAGTCCCCCGTCATGCGAATTTGGGTTCCGCTGGGCTCTCAGGGCCGCGCTGTGGTGGCTCAATTGCTGACCATACAGGTCCAGGTTGGCTGGACCCGTTCAGGGGACGCTGGTGGTCACAGTTGGCGGTCATAGCTGGCAGCCACATGTGGCTCTGTGGAAGGGCCGGAAAATGGCCTCCTGCCATGTTCCACAAGATTCTTAGAAAAACTTGTCACCAGGGAAAGGAAATGTGATTAGTGCCTGGGTGGCGTCCCGTTCCACAGGTGGCAGATCATGGGACTGCTCAGCCTCCGGGACTGTGGGAGCCAATTCCCACAATAAATAGATAAATGGATTTGTTTGTTTATTCTTCTGGAGAACCCTAGTACAGGTTCTAGGGCAAACGTAGGTTTGCAGTTGTTCATGTGGAAAATAATAGCATAATAAATAATAATACGTCCTGGCCAGTGTGGCTCAGTGGATTGAGCACCGGACTGCAAAGCAAAGGATCGTTGGTTCGATTCCCAGTCAGGGCACATGCCTGGGTTGCAGGCCCAGTCCCCAGTAGGGGACATTTGAGAGGCAAACACACATTGATATTTCTCTCCCTGTCTCTCTCCCTCCCTTTCCCTCTCTCTAAAAATAAATAAATAAATAATACAAGAATAAACTCTGTTTTGTGTAATCACAACTGCAAACCTACTTCTGCCCCACCCTGTACATAAATGTTCTGTGTTCAAATATATGAATTTCAACTTTAAACCTCAGGCATTCCCTTATAGAAATCAAACTCTGAGAACGACGTGGTAGATACCTTCGCCATAAATATACATTCTACTTTCGCATAGCTCTAGTCTGTGGGGGGAAGGGCTGCAAAAACATATAAGGATTTTTTGTCAATTGAATTACTATAAATGCAGTTCTGTAATTCCATATGTTATCTACAACTATTCGGTAAAATATTCATCTTATACTCTCTGTAGTGCAATCAGGGCTACATGTTGCGTTTATACTCAGAAATTCACTCGAACATAGCTCAGTGAGAGAACTTATGGAAGATCTGTTACCACAGTGTGTCTGCGCCTGTTGATTTTGCAACAGCCTTTAGCCCTACAGTCGGGAGCAGGAACCTGTCAGCCTGGTCTGGATTCACAAAGGCACTTCACCTCTTCAGCGGGGGACAGCAGATGTTGAAAAGGCGTGAAGACATTCTGGAGCCAGAGCTGCACCCACCTCCACCCTCCCCTGCATGTCCTTCCCGTTTTCACTTCTTCTCCCAAGAGGACGGACTCGGCACCTTGGCTGCCCATTACTGACGTCAAAGCAACCTTAGCCCCAACCTTTGAAAGGTCTATCACTCTAGTTGCTTTTCCTCGGAAGTCCTCCCCACCCAAGCCCCACCCTCCGTGACTTCGTTACTAAATTGACCTATTATCTCCTCAACGCTAAACACTGAAATGAAGGGCGGGGGTCGAAGGGAGATCAAGGGTGGCTTTGCTACGTGACAGGGTGGAGCTGAGGCCACCACCGGGGTCAGTGGTGAATAAGATCCTGGGTCCAGCGTCCCTGACTTATCACTGGACCTCGAAACGCTCACCGCTGGTCTTACATCTTTCCTCCCTGAAGCCTAGTGTTCACCACTTTTTGTTTACAATGCTTTTCAAAATAATAGAGATACGGAGTGTTTCTGAATGAAATAAACAAAAACTACAGAGAACGAACTCTAATTTACCAAGGGAAAATCAGACCTTATGATACATTCATATGATGAAATATTGTGTAACATTTAAAATAATATCGTTAACTCTTCCTGGTAGCTCAGCTGGTTTGAATATCGTCCTGATGCACCAAGGTTGTGGGTTGATCTCCGGTCAGGGCACACACAAGAAACAACCAATGGATGCATCAGTAAGTGGAACAACAAATCACTGTTTCCTTGTCACTCTCTCTCCACCTTCATCTCTCTCTCTAAAAATCAATAAATTAAAAAGAATTTTAAAATAAAACCATGTTTTTAAAGAACCTCGAAAGCCAGTGGAAATAGATAAAAATCAGTACATAAGAGGTACGAGAAATGATCAGTGATTCTGGACATTCTGGGACGTTTTCCCTGATGTCCCTTCGGGCCGTCCCCAGATGGCCCAGGGCCTCCTGCTTTCACGTGGAGCAGAACCGGGTGGGAATTCCGCTTGACCACTTGGTTGCACAGCCTTACACAACAAGCAAGTAACTTAACTCTTTGTGTTCCTCTGCTCTTAGTGTATAAACCAGTGATGCAAAAACCTCGTGGTTGACAGAGGGGTTACACGAAATAACCCACGAAAAGCGCAGGCACGTTGTCTGAGCTCAGTAAAAATGTATCCTTTCCTTTTCCTAGAGCTGGAGCGCAGCACCTGCAGAGCTGCGCGGGGTGGTGGGGGGTGGGGAGGGGAGCAGGCCAGACTCAGAGTGGTGTGAGGGAGGAAGCCTCGATCTGTCCTTGCGTGCTAATAGCTACGGAAATGAGAAGGTCACTAATTAAAGGGAGAGATGATGACAAGGTTAAGGCGACACCAGCGGGGAGAAGCAAAGGTCAGCCTTCTTCGGAGCTGCTGGCAGGAGTCAGC
Source organism: Trachops cirrhosus (assembly GCA_028533065.1). NCBI lineage: Eukaryota > Metazoa > Chordata > Mammalia > Chiroptera > Phyllostomidae > Trachops > Trachops cirrhosus. Next base: position 149,235 of record CM052548.1, on the reverse strand, counting down.
TTGCTCGCTCTCTCTCTCTCTCTCTCTCTCTCTCTCTCTCTCTCTCTCTCTCTCTCGACAGCAGGGTTTCAGCGGCCTGATCCTGCTGAGGCCAGTGACCCCTGAAGGCCAGACACCCTCTGGGGCTTCCTTCTGCTCTGACCTCCACGCCCTGGTCACAATGAGCACATCGTGGAGATTTACCCAACCCTCCCCCCCCCCCACGGTCTTCCATCTGACTTCCACGAGCTCGATGCCTTCGCAGGTCCAGGACAGTCTGGCCTTGCGGCGGGGAGGGAGGTCAGGCCTGTGAAGAAGACCACGCAGACTCCCGCAGCAGGGCCTTTCCCAGAGCCCGGAGAGCGCTGCGAGGTCGCTGCGGGGTCGCAGAGCCGGGAGAGGTCCCTACAGTGGCACCGCCCCCAGAAGCGCGCGGCCTTCCACGTGGAGGGGTTCCCCAGGCATGGGGCTGGGGGAGCTCGGGATAAATGGTCCTCGGAGGGCTGAGGTAGGAATTGCGGAGCGGGAAATTGGAAGAAAGTGAGAGAGGCCTGGAACGAGGGGGCTCGGCGTGGGTTTGAGGCTGACGAGCAGGCCGTCTGCTGGGCTCCTGCAGACACTCCCCGTCCCTCGTGGCTCCGCAGACGCCGAGAGACGGAGAGCGAGCGCCCAGCGCGGCCCCGGCTTCCCCTGACCTTCTCTCCGCCCAGCGGGGCTCCGGTTCCCGTTCCCACGGCAACCGCGACGAGTCAGCTGCCCGCAGCTGCCTGCGTGCGCCCCAGCCCGGGCTCCGCGCGAGGACCGGCGGGGGTCTCCGCCGGGGACCTCCAGACCCCACAGGGAATCGGGGGAAGGACAAGGCAGACAGGTGGCTGCGTGCGGCCACGACGGCCCCACCGCCGCGGGAACCACGCGGACCGCGTGCAGGAGAAGCCGTTGGAAGTCCTAACCGGTGAGTCCCATCGAGGCTCCCTTTAGGTGCACAGATCTCCTAAGCGACAAGGCGGTGTGTCTTGATGGCAGCCTTTGTGAAAACGACATTTTAAAATGGTTAATGATTGGGAGGCATTTCCCTGTCTGACACCTTCAGGTTTACTGGCGTTATCATTTCGTCTCTCTTTAAACGCACTGCTCCCCTAGCCAGTGGCAGCTGCACCCAGTCCCGGCGCTGGCATTAGCGCGCGGCCCCAAACACGCGCGGACACCGGCGTCGGAAACGAGCGCCCGGAGCCCACCGCAGAAGCAGCAGGGACCCTATTCAGACATTTGCATCCAAATTGCTCTCGTTCCTACCCGCAGGCATGGGTAGGAACAAAGCAGGCAAACCAGGGCCACCCCGATGTCCGAGGAATGCCGGGAGGTCCTAGGCGAAGCTGCCTGTTTTCCGGGGAGCTCACGGCAATGAGCCCACCAGCTCCGCCAGAAGAAACAATCGCCGCCCGGGGAGGAGTCCCCTTCCCTCCAGCGGGGGGCGCCGGGCGCACCGCGCGCTCAGCTGCCCCGGCCACCGACTTCCAAAGGACGCGCGTGATCCAGCTGCAGTGCGCGCGGCGCAGGGGCCTCTGCTGCAGATCCTGAGCAAAAGGACTCTCAGTTCAAGCCTTCCTGGAAGCGAAGGGAGAGGCTGCTGGGGGGCGGGGGGGACTGCTAGGGGACCGCGTCTTGTTTTAAAGTCAAATGATGGTTCCCATGGCAAAATACTCTCTGGGTCTCAAGTGCTCTCCTTGCCTGTCTACCCCACCCTCCAACCCAGACTTCCTCCCATATCTTCCCTGTTGTTGTAGCACTGTGATCAGCTAAGGTTTTTGTGATTATAAAGATTCCTTTTTAAGGAATCTTTTTTTAAGGGAGGGGGGAAATCTTGCTGAGATGAAAGGTAAACAGAAAGCTGAATGCTGGGCCCTGCAGGGCTGGTGGTCTGGGCGCCCCTGCACCCTGGCTGCTGGTTGGCACACCTGGGTGGGCAGTTATAGAATGCCGGGGCCTCGGTCCCACGCCCAGACATTCTGAATTAATCCATCTGGGATAGTCTAAACACTGGCAGGGGGTGGGGGTGGTTAAAAAGCTGTCAGATTATCAGAATGACCTAACTTTGTCATCCACTCTTCTAATCAATCAGGGTGACATTCTCCCAGGTGAACTTGGCAATAGCGTAGCCTCTCAAATGGTTGGCTGCTGTGGGTCAGGGTATATGAGCGTCACCAATGCCTAGAAGCTGCAAGCTGAGAGCCGGCAGGGGTGGGGCTGTTCCAGGAGGTTTGGGATGCAGGTCAGGGAGCGTCTCTCTCAGAATAGGTCCCCTCAGAAAATTCTGATTATAGTCCAGGGCAAGGGGGAAAGGAGGTGGATGCTTTTGCAAAGGAGTAGGACGAAAGACGTGGCCGCGGGTGGACTGTGGACTTCGGACCTGCTAGCACTGACCGGAGTCCCATGTGTGAATCTCCCACCCACTGAATGCAGACGCGCAGGGTCGCGAACGCTGTGGTCACGCCAGAGAAGGCAGAGGCAACGAGATCTCCGGATCACAAAGCTTCGCCTTCTCAGGCCTGCAGCCCTTCAAAAGCGCTTGAACTGCTTCTCAGCCCGAGCGTAAATCCTAAAATCTTAGTTTTCCTGAAAGTTAAGCTGCAGGGTAAGCCCCTTCCTGCAGGCGCTGGTCCCGACTGGAGGCAAACCTGTGCTGAGAGGTTCTTCCACACGGAATTCTAAGGTTATCTCATGAATATTCATTATGCTGTGGAGCTGGTGGGAGGCAGAAACTGCAAGGTAGGTAGGAGTTCCAAATGCCTAAGGTGCTCAAGGAAATTAGGTAAGCCCTTAGAACTCTGGGCGTGAGCGTCAGAACTTGAACTACACTGGAAAGGGTGAGCTACCCTCCTGGAGCCAGAACCTCACCTGCTGCTGTACAGAGAGCATTCTGGGGAAGACAAAACCCAGGAAAGAAAACAGATTAGTGATTGGGAGCAGCTTCAGGTCTAGGGGGGAGGTTGGATACAAAGGGGCACCAGGGAATTTGGGGGTGGTGGTGGTAGAACTGTTCTATAACTGCATATACCTGTTACAAGTCAGAACTGAACACAAACGAGGGTAAATGGCCGTGTAAACCAGACTGGGAGAGAAAAATAGCTGGACAGATACATTCACAGTCCATAAGGAGAAGTTCACTGGGCAGGAGGAAATGAAGGAGCAAACAAACGCAGAGATAGGAGTTAGTCACCAGCAGCAATCAAAGCTTTGAACCACAGCAATGCTGATGCCGTGGTTTCTTGGGGATGATTCACAAAGTTAAGACCACAGGGCTGTTGAAGGTGCAGCAAAATTTCATTGTTTATTGGAGGTTGCAGTGTAAAGTGGTAGAATTTGAGGGGAAGGCAACATGACAATACATAGGAAAAGCTATAAAAGCACTCTACCCAGGACTTTTCCTAATAAAGTTACTTAATAACCATTTTTAAAATTCCAAATGCATGAAATGTATATTCTATTGTGTTAGTTATAATACATAGATAGAAATGGCTGAAGTGTCCAACATTAGAGGAACAGCTTAAAATTTTCTGGTTCATCAATACAGTGAAATATTTTGCATTTATAACAATGAGAAAGTTTCATGATAGCGAACAATAAAAAACAAGCCAGCAAGCACAGCATGTCCGTACTCTGCGTGCACACAGAAAAGAAAGTGCGTGCGTGCAAGTGGCTTCGCCGAAGTGACGGATTACAGAACATCGTTAAGTTCTAAAATTCGTTTGCTGCTGTGTATCGCCTTTTCAGTCACAAAGAACCCTCAATAAAATGTTCAAGACTGGGAGAAATAAATGTGGAAAATAAAAGAACTTCCAGAGATTATTATAGTACATTGTCGATTATCTCAGGTTTTCTCAGGCCTAGAAACCAGAAAAGTTAGGAGAATCACAATGATGTTGAATGACTTCACCCTATGGGGATGGTCTTTCCCTCCCGTTCTGAGCTAACGCCAACCCTGGTGCATTCTTCACCTGCAGCAGGTGGTTTATGACTATCTGCTCATGGACTGACTAAACAGCTAGGTCTCTTAGTTGTGGGAAGCCTGAATTTGTCTCTGAGGAAGCATCAGAAATTTTAATGCAAATGACATCTTTCTTTAACTAACGATCTATTATGAGGAAGCCTAATTTTTCCAGTGTAGGGAACACACCTTTGGGGTTTTTTCCCTCATTAAAAGATTTGTAAGAACATTTTGCCCTGGCTGGTGTGGCTCAGTGGATTGAGCACTGGCCTGCAAACCAAAAGGTTGCCGGTTCGATTCCCAGACAGGGCATATGTCTGGGTTGTGGGCCAGGTCCCCAGTTGGGGGCACACGAGAGTCAACTGATTGATATTTCTCTTGTACGTGGATGTTTCTCTCTCTTCCTTCCTCCCTTCCTCATCTCTAAAAATAAATAAATAAATATAATTTTAAAAAAGAATTAAAAGAGCATTTTAAGTAGGTCACAGCTGTGAAGGGAAAGATAAGTTATGTGATGGACAAGCTCTGGGGAAACTTTCTTAGAAACTGGGCTAATGTGGATGTTGAAATGATGGGAAGAGAGTGGGGAAGAAACAAAAGCGGCAGTTCGGAGGACGTGTTCGCTTGCTCTCAGACCAGCTGGCTTTGGCTCCTCAGCCTTGAGAGGTGTGGAAACTCTTGCTCTCTTCCTTCTCCAAAGGCGTGTGGGGCAGAAGATTGCATGTGTGTGTGTGTGTGTGTGTGTGTGTGTGTGTGTGCCCCTGCGTGTCCACCTCAGGGCGTTCCTGATTGAGTGAGTCAGCTCCAGTCACGTTCAGCTTTTGCATCTCTCTGCTTCACACACCTTCCAGGAAGAGAAGTCATCGGGGCCTGCCCTCGGTGGGGCCTGTGCTGCCTGCCTCACCGACGGACGGAGAGCAGGGCGCAGCGGTTGACATGATGGGGGGAGGGGGCAGACACAGTTCCCCTAAAGAAGATGTAGTGCTGTTGCCCAGCAAGAGGGCCTGGGTGCCGGGCAGGCAAAAGCCGTAGATGCCCACCACGGAGCAAAGGCCCCTTCGCGCCAGCCCAGGGCCAGGCGCCGAGGAGCAGCCGGCTCCGTGGATGTCTGCTGCTGCTGGCATTTTCACGTCCCCTCCTGCAGGGCAGCAGTTCCAGGCAGCCAGTTGTGTGTGACAGTTCACCTTGAAATCCCCCCTAGGGGCTCTCCGCACAGGTGTCCTGTCACGACCCAAGCAGAAGGTAATGTTCGAACAGGACCCGGGGGACTGACACGGAGGTCCTGCAGGAGGAGGCTAGCGGGAGGCTCTTGGCCACCACTGGCCACGTCCTGCAGCCCCGAGAGCCGAGGACAGGAACATGTGCCACCCTGCCCAAATATAAGGAGGCTCTGAGCTAGCAGGAGGCAGGGGCGGGGGTGGGGGGTGGGGGAGGACGCCGCCAGCTATTTCTGCCCCCAGGGCTTCCATTGTCAGGAATTCAAGATTTTCAGGAAATACCAGGAACTTCTCTTCTCGATAAGGTTAGGGACTTTGGCCCTTTTTCTCTCCACCTGTGGTGCCCCTGTGCTGCTGTGACGCACCTGGAGCAGCTCTGAGGGACAGAGACCTCTTGTTGACACGCACAGGATGTTTCTGAGCAGAGAAGTGTGGGCAATACCGAGGACCTGCATCTGTCGTCCATTCTTCTCCCAAAAGAAAAAGCACAAAGAAGCAAAAAGAGGATCATTTCAAGCCCTGCCATCTGTCTGTTCACCTAGATGTGAACACATTAGTGTCCGTACTTTCAGATTCTGGTCTTTCTAACCCTCCACCTACCACCGCCTGGGCAGCGAGGCTGCTGAAAAGCCACGGTGTGGGGAGGAGGCTCGGGCTCTGCTTCTTTGCTCGTGGGCACTGGGACCAGGGAGAAAGGAGGCTCGCTTCAGGGAATACTCTCCCTGTGTTTCGAGGGGCCACTCACACGACCATTCTCTGAGACGTTAGCCTTGTCTTCTACGTGCAAGCTTCCCCCTCTCCCAAGACGGCACTTTCCACCTGGCAAAGACGCTTTTTCATCCAAGTCTCACTTTCCCAGCTGTACTGTCAGCTCCTTGAGGTCACATCCTAGGTCTGTCTAGTCGACCTTGAAACGCTCCCAGCACCCAGAGCATGTTGCCCGTCACAGACACTCATGATGCATGAATGAGACACAATCAGAGGCTTAGCTCAAACAGAAGTTTAATGATCTGAAGTGAGAGCAAGGAGGATTGGGGATCCTATACATGCCTTTGCTAGGCACAAGACAAAGGGAGACTTGCGATCTTCTCCTTCCTTATGACGAGGCCGATCCACTTGGATGTGTCCTCTTGAACTGAAGAGTGCGGTTTGGGTGCCAGTGGTTGCCAGCTTGTTAGTTCCACTCTGAGGTCCTATCAGGGCACCTGCTGTCCTTCCTCCACCTCCTACATGTGCGGTGTCACTTGCACTCTCCCCCTTTTCTCTTTCACAAGTGAAAACAGCTGTGTAAGATGTTATTTTCAAATATAATGCAATTGGGCTGAACTTGACATTTGCCTCACACAGTATTGAAGCAGATGGTTTCATTTTTAGAACAATGTGTCTGAGTAGCAGAGGAAGGCGGGATCAGAAGGCAGGACTGACATTTCTTCCACAGACTCCCGTCTTGGTCTCGCTTGCTTACACTTAGAATTTATGGCTGCTCCAGAACGTACATACCAGTGCGTTGGGGGGAGCACCTCCCAATTTTTTTTGCCATTGCGTTATAAAAATGGGGGCAGAAGTAGATTTGCAAGTTGCATTTAAATTTCCTTTTTTCTGGCAGAGTGGAACTTGCAAGTCAATCAAAAATTAGTTAGAAAGATTTATTGAGTTAAAAGATTTCGATTTGTTTAAAACCTCACTTGGCGATATTAGCCCAGGGAAAAGCTCAGGACCCAGGGCATCTACCAGCTCAGGGATGTCCCAACCCATGATCCCTAAGCTTTTCTCCAGAAGACTGGGTGGGCTTCAAATCAGTTTTCTGTGTAGAAGAGGAGCAAGGACGTCAACTTTTCAAATCCTCAGGTCTCCAGTAGGTCCATGTGACAACAGATGCAGCGCAGGGATCAAGTTTGTACCAAACCATTCCATTCCTCCCTCTTGACAATCTTATCCTACAGACAGAGGACGGCTTCTGAGCCTACCCATGGCATCCTGGGAGCCTTCAGGCTTCAGGCTCTGGATTTCCCTGGAGGAACCTTAAAGCGGAACACCCCTAGTGGCAGTAATGGGTGTGATATTTGGGATTCTTGGAAGGGATGTACTGAGCTCCTTTTAGACCACTGAATCCATCCACAGCCAGTGTTTCTTTCAGTCTCAGTCAGTACTTTTTTTTTTTTTTTTTTGCTTTGCTAGTGACAGAAAGTTGACCAAACTGGTTTAGGATAAAAACAAATAAATAAATGCCCTGGCTGGATACCTCAGTTGGTTAGAGCATCGTCCTGATACACCAAGGTTGTGGGTTTGATCCCTGGTCAAGGCACATACAAGAATCAACCAAATGAGTGCATAGATGGGTGAAACAACAAGTTGATGTTCCTCTCTCTAAAAAGTAAAATAAAATAAAGAAAAAAACATTTAAAATTTTTTAAAAGAAGGAATTCCTTGTCTTATGGCTTCCCATGAGGCTCGATTCAGGGCTCACTCATGTGACCAGACTCAACTTTCCCTCTCTGTGTTTCTCAACTGCACCCTTTTGGGTTGGCTTCTTTCAGGCAGGCTGTGCCTCCTGGCCCAACACGGCTGCCTGTATCTCCCAGAGCTACCTGCATCCCACTTCTAGTCCCAAGAGGGGTTGTGAGCAGTCCCAACCAAACCACACTGAGAATGGGGAGGCTACTGATGGCTGGACAGGTGGAGACCCCGTGGGGGCGATCATAAAACAAAGATAGAGCTGAGGGACAAGAGAGCCCGGCAGGAGCGCAGATGTTGAGTGGATGAGCCACTCGCTATGGAGGATGCACGGCCAGCTCTGTCCACCTTGGACTTGTCCACACCAGGGACTTGGGTGCCATTTAGGAAATGCAACTGATTCTAACATCAGCCAGTGCTCAGTGTAACTCAGATGACCGATATCCTTTCACAGCTGAAACGCTTTGCACGTGTGGATTTGTTACCCGTCTCAAAGGTACAGAGATCGTGTGCTGTCTGAGCCATCTGTTCCACTGCCTCATTTTGGTTTGGGTGAGATGACACTGAGTTTGTCTGGCCACTGAGCATTTCAGCAGATTCTACCCCGAGTTCTGTATCATTTTTCAGGGATTTGGGAGAAGAGTGGTTGAGTGGAGGAAAAGGGAAACATACACTATAATTACTAAAACAACAAGATGTTTTTCATCTGTCAAATTGGCGAGGATTGCAAAAGCAGAGGAATGCCCAAGACTGCCAAGACTTCAGAGAAATAGCCCCATCATGCATTGCTGGAAGGAGGGTGAGTGGCATAACCCTCCTGAAAGACAGTCTAGAAATACATAGGAGACATTTAAAAACGTGTGTGCCCTTTGATCAAGCCAGTCTATCTCTAGAAATATTAAGAAACAATCATAAACGTATATAGTATATGGATACTCCTTAAAGTTACATATAATAATGAAAAATTGGAAATAATCTTAATGACCAAAAACATAATCTTGTTGAAATAACTTAGGGTTTAGCTGTATGATGCAGCCATTTAAAATCATGTTTTAGAAAAATCAATTTACTCGTATTTTTAAGCCACCTCTTTGGTTCCCATCAAAGTAATGATATGGCCACCATGTTAGTGGACTCTTTTTCACTTTTAATTGAGTTTTGACAATGTCTTCAAGTTTGTGGAGTTTGACTTACATTTTTGTGAGTATTTCGGGATGATTCTTAAGGGTTATGAGGTTTCTTTTGGGGGTAATAGTAATACTACAAAATTGGTCAGGGTGATGGATAACTCTAAAAAATAAAGCCACTTAACTGTACACTTAAAAATGAGTGAGTTATGTCTCAATAAAGCTATTAAATTATATGAAAAATAAAAATAAATAAAATCCGGTTTTAGAATAATATCCTATGTTGGCATGGGAAAATACCTAGTCTATTGTTAGGGAGTGCAAAGCAGTTTGATCAAATTTCGTTAAACAGGTAGATACAAAAAAAGATACACACACAAAGACAATACAGGGAAAAAATGCATCAAATTGGTAACAGTGATATGCTGGGAAGGGTAACAGGTAATTTTTATTTATTTTTTGGTATGTTTTTCTATTAACAAATTTTTAACAATGAACATGTATTACTTTTGAAATCAGATTTTTTTTCTTAAAAAATAAGAGAGAACACATCACAAGTCTTCTAATGGCCAAAATAAGGATTGACTTTATTTTCTCCACTGTTTGGTACCTGTCCAGTTATTTCTGGGTCTCCTCCAAGTCTCCTCCTTTCTCCCCAGAACACGTGCTCATCTCCCCCCACCCCGCCCTCTCCCAGAACTCAGCTCCTTCTCTCGCGGTAGCAGCTGGGGCACAGGCTTGCATGTTACCTGGGGGTGGGATCCTGCCCCACATCTTCTGAGGGGCAGGCTGATCTTTCCTCACCAGGTGGATCTGAGTCTGTCACCCTCATCCACTTAGCAAGTGTGGGCTGTGCGTGAGATCCGACAGGATAAACCCAGGCGACCTGACAGCTCTTTGTTCATAACAGGTGCCCAGTAGATGTGTGGATGCATAAATAAGGCACTCAAATCAGCTGAGACATTTTAGGGCTCTCTGGGGACAAGAAGACAAGAGAGCTATGGGCCAGCCAGGCTGAGAGCAACTCAGAAGAAGTATTGGCTTTAAGATACTGTGTTCAGGCCTCTTAATCAATATTAAAAGCTTACTGGCTCCCACATTTTGTATTATGCTAGGGTGTCTACCCCTGTGAGGATTTCAACAGTTTTTTAAAAATGAAATCATTAGCCCAGCTTATATTTCAGGGCTGTGTTACACTGGTCAGTGGAGCAGGATATTTTACTAAACAGCAAGTTGAATACTTACCCAAATTGGTGGGCTGTGTCGCCCCACAGAGAAGTCCTTTTCTCACCGGCACGGGGCTTATCCTGTATCTAGACAGTGGGAACAGTTTTCATTGCCGTTTGCCATTGAACTTGCCAGATGTATCAAAGGCCTAAGCTCACCAACAGAACATAACACACCAATAAAAAGAAATATACAGTCCTCATCCCTCTGCAGAAGCCTTTCTTGACTTGGGTTCCACCCCCTGGATGCCAGGCGTGGGGTTCACTGTGTAGTGTTTGTTCCTGTGTTGCTATCTCTGTTCTCTGTTTGATACATCGACAAGGTTGTGTTTGCTCAGGGTGCAGGGATTTCAGTGAAGAAAATGTACAGCTTGGAAAACCAGACTCCGTTGTGCACCAGCCTTGTTACCTTCACCCAGCCGGTCAGCTGTGTGGAGCTGTAGCTCTCTCCCTCACCTGCAAAGAGACGGCTCACAACCCTCCTCACATGATTGTTTTGAAGCTGGAATGCTATTATAGGTATAGAAATGAGTGTAAAACATGTTAAACCTGTATGACATTATCTTTTATATAGAATGCAGCAGGTCCTAAGAAATAAGAGATAGAATTGCATTGTGGGGTTATGAAGGCAGGTGCAGAGTTAGACCCTCACCGTGTGCTCTTGGATAAATCAGCTTCTGCGTGCCTGGTTTTCCTTCCATAGATGGGAAGAATAGCAACACTTCACAGAGTTGATATGAAGGTGAAATGAAATAATACATGCAAAGTACTTCTAAACAGTACCTAGCACCTATGAAAGGGGTACCCCCCAAAAACTGGAATTATCTTCTGGAGGGTGGGCCGCTTATAGCACAGGCTTCCCTGGCTAGGTGAGTGTTCTAGGAACACATCTGTATCAGTGCACCAGCTGCCATTGTTGTGAGAGGCTGCGTTCAACTTCAGTGAATTTTGTTTAAAACCTCTTTCAATGTGTTTGCCCATTTCATGACGGGTGGTTTACAAGTGCACCTGCCCACACTGCACGCTGAGTGTTCAGCAGCTTTTGACCCAAAGCAGCATGCCTCCTGTGTTCCCCCCTCCCTAGTCACCTGATCTTGCTCCAGAGACTTTTTTTTCCAGGATGAAGAAAGTCCTCAAAGGGAAATGTATTGCCGATGTGGAAGAGGTGAAACCAAAAACGGCAGAAGCACTAAAAGACACCAACGTCGACGAGTTCAAAACTGTTTTGAGCAGTGGGAAAAACATCTTGATAGATGTATTGCATTTGAAGGTGACTGGGATTTAAACATGTAAGAATAAATACACAGTTTTTTAGAAATACATTCCGTTTTGGGGGATCCCTCCTTCATAGTAAACATTCAATAAATGTAAGCTGCTGCTGTAAATGAATGAGAAACGTCAATATGTCTGTAAAAAATTGCACATTGGGGCCCAAAATCAGAGTGATGGTGGCACAGAGTAGAAATGGGAGCTCTGTAATCGAGCATCTGTGATCAATCCGGGAAGGCTTCATGAAGGAGCTGGACTTACAGGAGCTCTTTGAATAACAGTCAGAAGATTAGTTGTCTGTCTGGGGAGGATAAACTGTACCCAAACTCCTGATAAACTTTGGAAGAAGTTTCAGAGGGTGTAGGGTTACCAGATTGATGGGAGGTTGAAAGCTCTGAAAAAAAGAAGCTTGGTAGCCAAAATGTAGGCCTGACCGCCTGTAGAAAGCTCTAAAATAGAGCAGACTAGGCCCCCAAAGGCCGCTTTCAAAATCTTGAACTTGACAATTGTGCTTCAGCATCATCCTTGGCTGTGCCTGCAGAAGATGCTCCCCAGACTTCAGACAGAGGGGCGGCTCAACAGGCAAATACTTAACTAATTGAAGTTTTGTCTAATCGTGTGGCAGAAGTGAGAAGAGAAAGATGCGACTGTTGGAAGAGCACAAATTCTGGGACATTCGGGGACTGGGGGTCTCTCCACATCTGAGAAGAATAAGAAAAAGGCTCTGTTCTAAAAGAGCAAGGACACAGAAATAATATATAATTCGTCTTTATAAAAGGTGTGGTTGATATTGTCTGTGTAAAGGATTTGGTGTCACAAAGTTTACCAACTTCCAAACTGTTATTTAGGATGGCGTAGCATGCCCCAAATCGGAGGAATACTGGAGAGTAAATACTGTTAATCATACACAAAGGACCATGGGTTCAAGAAACAGAAGGGCCTCAGGGATCAGTTCTTGTCTGACGTCCTCCCTGTATTAGAGGAGGAAACTGAGGCTGAGAGGTTGGGGTAACCCATTCACAGTGTCTAATCCAAGCATTTCAGGATTCCGCTAGTCTCTTTGTTTCCCGTTTGGATAGGATCAGGAATTAAATTCCCGTTTTGCTGTGCGGCGGCGGGGAGCCACGAGCGAGTCCCCTTTAAGCGCATCCTCTTGGCTCCCGGGCTGGCAGGCTTTGATGCGCCCACCGTGCCTTCCCATTGGTCATTTTGTGCGGCTCCTCGGCCCCTTCCAAGATTCCCAACCAATCCACTGCTCCCTCTGGCGCCGGGGCGGGCTTTGAGGAATGTACCATGCGGACCGTGCGGGGGGGGGCAAGAGGGGAAGGGCCTGGCGACGTCGCCTTTCTTTACTTTTGCCTGTCACCGTGGTATTCCCGCACCGCTGGAGCCCGTAGGTAGCAACAGCTACCCAGGGTGGGGAGCCACGCGGCAGCGCCTGGGGTGCACTGAGAGCTGCTACCCTCAGGCTGTTGCCCCGTGGTGGGGCTGGAGGGCCGCAGCCCCCGCCCTTCCATGTGTCCGCCCTGCCGGCGGCCGCAAGGCGCACTCGGCTGCGCGCTGGGTGCAGTCGCCCGCGCCAAGGGCTGCGGAGCGCCGGGCGGCGGGGTACGCCGCGCCGGGGGACACAGCAATATGAGGCGCAGGTGAGGACCGCCGGCCCCGAGCTCGGGTTTCCGCGGACGCTGGCGGACACTTGGGCCAGGTGACCCGCGGCTCCCGACGGGTGGCCGCGGCGCTGCGCCCGAGCCGCCCGGGGGCGCGAGGCTCGCCGCGTGGATGGCGCCGCCTTCTGGCGGCCCTTCCAGCCCTTCTTCGGCGGGCGCGGTCCCCCGGCCCCTGCCCTTGACCCCCAGAGGTGGCGGCCGCGTGGGCCCCGAGTCCGGGGAGGTCTCGGCGCCTGGTAGGAGTGGAGCAGGATGTGGATGGAGGGTCTGGGAAGCGTTGGGTGCGGGGGCTGGAGGCCGGGGGCGGGTGGGGCCTGCCCGCTGCGCGCTGCCCGCTGCCCGGCCTCCAGGCGTTGTTGAGTCCTGCCCTGAGAGCCCTGGTCTGCGGTCCGGCCGGGCTGCGTGCGCTCTGGGGTCTGCGTGGCAGGTGGCCAGGACAGCACCCTCCAGTCCCATTTCCCGTTCTTTTGTTGTGATAGTGGCGCAGAGGGTGAGGCGACGGCAGCCACGCGCAATGCTATCTAGGAGCCTCCCCTCCTCCTCTCCACCCTAACCGCCTCGGAGGTATGCGCAGCCCCCTGGGAATTCCTGCCGGGACTGTCACCTGGAGGAGTCGGAGGCCCCCGGGGCGCGCGGGGAGTCGACGCGGGGGCCGCCGAGTTGCGGGGCACCGGACAGGGCCCCAGCCTCCCTCTTGTGGGGCAGGGACTTGCCCTCTGTCTCGGCTGTGCATCTGCACAGCCTGAACTCTGGAAGCGTTTCCACGAATACAAACCACGTTTACGTCCTTTCACGTTGGTGTTTAACGCAAACGTTAATTACGGTTTGTGCCAAGTGCGTTCATGCAGAGGAATGCAGGTGAATTGTAAACAGCTTCTTTTTTTTAAGGCTTGTGACTTTTTTTCTTAGTGGCATGTGGATGAAGAGAATGGCATTTAAACAGCAGTACACTGGTGTGTATTTGGTCCCATCTGATCATGTGCCACGTAGACGGTCCTTAGGTTGACAGCGTGTCCCCCAGGGCTGAGGAGCTGGGTTTTGTAGGAGGAGAGGCTCCTCACATGGAACTGTCGCTACCCCCAGGAAGGCTTTGCCCTCTCATTCATTACCTGGGCACACAGGTGCCAGGTCACGGCTGGGGTTGCCTTCTCCTCTGAGCACGTCTGTAAAGGGCCTTCAGCAGGATCTTAAAAATTCCATGTTCTGTTGTCACGTGTACTTGTGTCAGAAGTCCAGCTCAGGTTGTTTTAGCCCTGCTCTGAATTCTTGTGCATCAGGGTTTAAAATTTTAAAAACTTTGGTAGTATATTAAATAGCATGAGCTAATTCCAGAATTATAGGGGAAACATAGTTTGGAGTTCCTCTTGCAAAGGATCTTCAGGAACTTGAACTCAGTTCCTAGCCAAGACTCCTTGTGTTCACAGCACTAACCTTTGAAATGCCTAGGGTGTGATGACCAGATTGTGATTTTTTTCCCCCACCTGGTGCGGTTCCCACCCAGTGAGGCTGTTTCTATGTGCGGGAGTGGAAATGAGTCCTGGAATAATGTATGTGAAGTACTCAGGATATTTAGTAGATGTGAGTGCATTCTTTTCTTTCCTCTCTGGAGGCCTGTGGGTGATGAAATTGGGTGCTGTGGGATTTCACGCTCCCTTCTGAATTGGGGGAAGTGGGCAGCCTTCTTCCCAACCCAACCTGTAGCTCTCACTTGGAAACTTTTATGGTAGGTTATAAGTGAAACTCAAACCTCTGGATCCAGAAGTAAAAATCCAACAAGAGAAACAGCTCTTCCTCCTGGCTTGCATGTCGCATGGTTCCAGAGAGGATGGTGCTCACCTAGGGCATGAGGTCTACACCGCTCTGCAGGAAGCTACGTGGTCAGAATTGACCCTGACCTGGGTCTGTTGAGTAGTCTTGTGGGTGAAGAATTTGGTGGTTGTTGGTTTGACATGTCCAAGTGGCACCCTAAGTCTTCCCGAATTTCTCCTATACCCAATTTCTCCTACACCGGCGTCTGGGAGGTGGCCCTGGGTCAGGGAGGCCTGAGCAGCAGGCGGGGTAGTCTCCGGTTCACTGGGACCTGCCTCTGACCTGGGCCGGTGAGGAGCCCTATATTATTCCCATTCTGTGGAAGAAGTGGAGTTGACGTGGTTTGCTCTAAGTTGCCAGTGACTTGATGTCTAAGTTGGACTTGAATTGGGTTTTTCTTCTTATCTTACATTGATACTCTTACAGGAGAAAATAAAACCCTCTTTCTTGAGAATATGAAGGACTAAAGACACCAGACCATTGTGTTTTTCTGATGACGAGAGAGCTAAGAATAGTTGCCATTTGTACTGCGCGCTGGCGGTGTGTGGGAGCCGGGCTAGCGCTTCCTGCACCTAGCCCGTTGCTCCCTCACAGCTATTGCAAGGCAGGACTCCTTATCAGTTCTGTTCTTCAGGCGATGAGCTAGGGCTTGATGAGAGCCCAGGACAAGGGAGTGACAGAAAGTAGGGCAGGCCCTTGGATCAGGGCTGTCTGAGTCCAGGAGGTGGCCCGTGGACCCCCGTCCACTGGTGGCTGAGGAGTCAAGCAGAGCCCCTGATACTGTTGTGTTGTCTCCCTGGTGTGAGGGGCTCTTGGTTGTGCTTGGCTCTATTTTTTATTTTTGTTAATTTTTTTTTTCAATTTACTGATTTTTACAGAGGAAGAGAGAAATATCAACCTGTTGCTCCACCCATCCATGCATTCATTGGTTGATTCTTGTATGTGCCTTGACCAAGGATCGAACCTGCAACCTTGGCACATCAGAAAGATGCTCTAACCAACTGGGCCAAATGGCCAGAGCTGGGCTTTATTTTTCCCTGAAGTGGAGTCTTGACACCCTGGACTTCTCTTGTGCCAGAAGCATTCCTCTAGCCAGGTGGAGGGTTATTACTTTAGAAACAATAACCACAGCTAAAAAAAAAAGTCCGTATTTGGAGACTTGAAGTATTTAACAGGACCAGATAGAGAGAATAGGGGCGAGAGAGTGGAGGTGGGTTGTGAACAGAGGACGTTTGTGCTGTTCTAACCCAGGGGACGTATCGAGAAGCCAGGCTTTTTAACTTAAGCTGCGGATTGAAATCGTAAACCTGGAGGCACAGCACTTGAGCTAAAATCTGTGTAGTAAATGAGGCTCTCGGTTTCTTTAGGTGGCAGGCTTGAAAATCCGATTCCACTTTGGTCTTTAGCTTCACAAAATTGTGGGGATGGTGGAGCTAGTGTTTGGAAATTTGCCTAAAATCTTTGTGGACTTCCCCTTCCCTCTGGACCCTCATGCCCTTCGGTTCTGCTTTTTGGAATTCAGCGCTAACCCTGTGCCGTTGGGTGGGGTGGTCGAGGGCATCTGGCCCCTGCTTGGGATGCATCCACGCACAGGACAGCCCCCGACTGCCCGCTGCGACTCAGCTGCTCGTGGCCTGCTGTTTTCTCCTTATCTTTGTCCAGACACGGCGGGGTGGGGAACAGGCCAACCGTCGTCCTAAACCCTGCAGTTCATGACTTTTTGTCGTTGGCAAATCAGAGTCCCAGAGAGGAGAAAAAGCCTTGGTAACTTAGAACCACAGCGGAAATGGCGGTGGAAATCAGATGGAAGGATGGAGAAGCGGGACTGTGCCATGCCTTGTGAGGTGGGCGCAGAGGGCGGAGCCCCTGCTGAGCAGCCAGTTTGCTCCTCCGTGAGAAGCCGAGGAAGCGCATCCCTCAGCAGCGCCGGCTCTGCGTCTGTCCCATGGAAGGAAGAGCCAGCGTGTGTTGGTGTGTGAATGAAAACAAAACAAGGAGTCTCTTCACTTAGATGGGCTTGCGGAGGTCTGTTCATTGTGCATCTGGTGGAGGATCTGATCTGGTTAGCTCAGCAAGGAGAGGGACAGTGCGGGCACTTGGGTAACTAGTAGCTTTTATTGAGTTTCCCTTGCTGCCTTAAAATAAGGAATAACTACGTGGAAGGCAGAGTGAAACTTTGGTTGGTCCCAGCCTTGTCCTCTCTCCTGCCCACCTCTCTCCTGTTGCTGATTTGCCTTGCCCATGTGGGTGCCCTGGCTTCAGGAGAGAGGAGGGGCCTGCCGTGCAGAGGGGAGATAGAGAGGCGGCAGGACCTGCTCCCAGCACCCACCTGCAGCCCCTGGTTCCAATAGCAGACTGGTCGCACAGGCTGTCCCCGGCCCACAGAAAGCTGGCCAACAAGATCTGGCCCGCACCACTGATGCTGCCTTGTTATGAGTGAGAATTGTGGAGTTTGTTTGGGGGGAGGAGAGGCCGAGGGGCTGCGTGGGGATGCTAGTGGTCTCAGCAGGGGATTGTCCAGGCAGGCCAGCAGCACACAGAGACCAGTGAGGCACCCTAGGCCTCCCCTCTTCCCTTTCTCATTTCCTTCCCTTTGCTCTGGGTTTTTTCTCTGGAAGCCTCAGGAGAGATGCATTTAGGTTAAGCAGCATGTCCTTTACAACTGGGGCAAAGTCGGGAGGTGATTTTGATGCATTTAGAGGAGAGCACAGGCCTGGACTTCCCAACAGGGCCACTTGGGATGTGTGAGGGTCTCAGGACCTCAGAGCTGGGCCCCCAGACCTGAGAGGAAGGTGGGTGACAGACAGCTCTGCTCCCAGAGAAGGGGAGGAGGCCCTTCGCGTCCCACCCCAGCCTTCCGCAGACCCTGGGACTGCCTCAGCTCAGTCCTTTGGGGGTGGTTTTTATTTTACATCTTTAGTGTTTTTACCCAAGCTCATCTGGGAACCATCCTAACCACTGCTGGGAACAGAATCTTTTACCCAGTCTGGTCATGACTGGTCAGTCACTTATTTACCTATGGAAAAGGGAAGTATTCTGACTAGTGAGAGATAGGGAAAAAAATCAATCTGCCTTCAGCATTTTAAGCACTTTTAGATAAGTAGTTCCTATGGACAATTCTGTAGTAACAACTCACTGAGCATTGCTGTGGGCCACACACTGCACCAAGTGCTTTGTGTGTGCACAGCGTGTCTAGCGTTCAGGTAGGCATTACCACGCTGTCCTACGGGAGAGCTCTTCCAGAGAGCAGCAGGTCCTACACCCAGTCAGTTGCAGAGGCTGGATGACTCCCGAGTCCTGCATGTTTAGTCACCTTGCTGAAAGGGTGAACTGCGGAGGGAGTGATGGAAGAGGAAATGGGAAGAAACGTGTGAAACCGCACCTCGCACAGGCTGCAGCATGCGCTGCACGTGGCATGCGCAGCCTGCCTGGGCACAATGGAGCTCAGGAACCTGGGAACGTAGGAGCGTCAGGTTCCGCACTGGGACCTCCTCCCGGCACACTCACTGAGCAGCTGCTTGCTCGGATAAGGCAGGTGCCGGGTGAACGATGATGTTCACCCATGAGACGTCATCACGTTGGGGGCGGGGGCGTGGACACATGCATGAAACAAAGTTGCAATGAGGGACTTAAATGGCCAGGGAGCCCTGAACATGAAGTGGTAAGAAAGTTTATACTAACTGGCAAAGTAGTTCTGCTCGGTTAGATTTTGTTAGATTTTGCGCATGTGAGATGGAGAATTCCTAGACTTCGCCTAACCTTGTGGCTGTTCTTTCTGGCATGCTTTGCATCTTTGTAGACTCCTCTCTGAGGACCAGCCCTGTACGTGGGTGGCAGGAAAGGCTGGGGCCACATCCCCTCCCTGAAGGTAGCCCTGTGGCCTGTCCCCACTGAGGGTCTGGGGCTCAGCAGGCTGTCCTTGCAGTCCCTGTGTGCCTAGAGCTGGGGGTGGGGCAAAGGGGGTGTGGTGTGGGCAGTACATTGGCAAGGCAGTTAGAGGGGCCTGCTCCCTGGGGGGCCCTTTCCCAGGCATTTCCACACGGGTGGGAGTCGTCTGGGCACGGAGGTCCTTAATTGGTGCTTAGAGAATAGTGGTGACCCTGTTACTGCCAAGACTCTTCTCCCTCAGTGACCTGGAACCTGTGGTGGCCTTGGGGTGGCGTCTGCCAGGCTCCCACTTCTCCTGCTTCCTTGAACGTCTCTTCGTCATGCGCCAATTTTAGAAGCTGATACATTGTGGGAAAAGGCCTGATGGAATTCTGACTGCTGGAGATTCTTAGTCAGAGACAGTCTTTGCATGTGTTTTAATCCTTTGAGTCACTTTGATCAGTCTGTTCAAATAGAAATTACTCATGTCTCCTGGAAATGAGGTACTCATCCCTGCTGTATTGACTGAGTTGGCTCGGTTTGGTAGTAACCCCTAGGACACAGGTGGCTAACACAAGGCCCAGGGGCCGAATCCGGCCCTCCACCTTGTTTTATCCAGCCCAGACCTTGTTTCTACCCAGCAGCAGCGCTGAGCTCTCCCTGACTGTTAAGGAGTAGTTACATTTATACTGTCTTAAAATTACATTAGGCCCTTTGAAAGCAACCGTGAGGCTGATGTGGCCCCCGGTGAAAATGAGTTTGACACCTCTGCTGTAGGATCTTTTTACATGCTGCTCAAATGACAAGTTCTCTCTGTCCATGACCATGACCCCTGGGAAGGTTTGTCAGCTTAAAGGTATCCCTTACTTTAAGAAACTTGATGTATGGACATGTGGATTGATTCCCAAAATATAATGCTGTGTCTGTACTTCTTGGCTTGAAATTTAATTCTTCACATAAAGCAATTTTGCAACAGAATTTGTTCTCTAGGAATTTAAAATTTTACCTTTCCATATACAGCTTTTTAAGGCAGTTTGATCTTCCACTGTTGGTGGGAATGGCTGCTGGTCACTTTCATCCACCTTGCCCTCTCTGTCCCCGCCACACATGCAGTCTGGGAGCCACAAGTGTTAACCAGCTCCCAGGCCTGTCTTCTGCAAGTGCAACTGTGGCAGACGGAACCAGGTGCATCATGGCCATGGGTCAGGACGCGTCCCAGCAGTGCCCGGCCGGCCGGCCAGCCTTTGCTCATGTAGAATTCACTGTGCATCAGGGTCCTTCTGTAATGCAGACGGCTGTGCTTAGCTGCCCACCCCCCACTTCCTGTGCTCACTGGTCTTCAGGGTCTTCAGGCTGTTTCATGAGGCCCAGGCAGGCTCTAGGCAGGAAAACCTAGGCAGAGCAAAGACTGTTCCCCAGTAAAGGAGGTCAAGGAAGTTGGCCAAAACCCTTACCTACATTGAGTAAGGATCACACTGAGGTGGGCAAAGTGGAAGGGAATTGGTTTATGAGGGGTCTGTTTCATAAATACAGCAGATGACAGGCTCTCCTTTGACTGTTACAACAGGTGTAGCAGGTGAAGTGAATGACACCCATGGAGGTAGAGGGACATGGGGCCCAGTGTGGTCAAACGACTTGCCAGAGGTCTCTTACCTGGTGAACAATACGTTAGGAGTAGAAAACGCCAGACGTGTCTTGGTTGAGAGTATGAACTCGGGACGTGGTCTGCGCTGCACTGTTCGCTGGGGGGGGGGGGTGACCTTGGGTGCCTTCCTAACTGCCCCCGCCTCTATCTACTCATCTGTGCAGTGGGTGCCACACTGAGCATTCTGCAGGTGCAGGGCGAGCACACAGCGTGTCGGCCCGTGCTGGTGTGGACCTGTGTGGAGGGAACTGGGGGGTGAATTCTGAGACTTCAGCTTGCTGTCATGCAGCAGCCTCCAGCGAGCACATGTGGGCTCATGCTTATTAGGAGCCCCCCAGTCCCAGCTCCTGCTCTCTGCTTCATTATTCTCTGCCTCATCCCGGGCTCTGCGTTATTTCTCTCATTACCAACTTGTTAGGTTTCCTGGAATAATTTGTTCATTGGCTCATGGCTCTCGGGCTCCTCCCCCACATGGCTGCTGTGCTGGGTGTGAGGGCAGGGCGGAAGCACGTGACCTGTATGCGGGAGCACGTGACCTGTCCCCTGCGTGTGCTGGTGCACTTCGCTGTTCCAGAAGGTGCAAGTGCCTGTGCAGAGCAGGCGGGTACAGGAGAGGAAGAGCAACGAAGCCGGTGATGTCAGAGAGCCTTTATTGTACACCGGGCGCTGGTCTAGACTTCCCATGCACTATCAGCCCCGCAGGTGAGGCGAGGCCGCCACATCCCACCTGACTGATGAGGTCCTACAGGGGTGCGCATCTTGTCCGCGGCCACACAGCCTGGAGGGGAGGAGCCTGGGGTTGGAACCCCGGGCCACACGACTGTAGTGCCGCCCCTCCCGCCCCACCAACGTGCCCTGAGTCCCAGGCCGCTGGTAGGACTGCCCGGGTGAGAGGCAGGGGAGCCGGCGGGAGCCGGGCTGAGAGGGCTGCCAGCGCGCAGGGCGCATCCAGAGCAGCGAGGGGCCGGCTTGGCTGGGCGAAGCGGGGGCAGCGCCTGCACGGCCGAGCCAGGGTCCCCTGCGTGCGGGGAGGCCGGTGAGGCGTGCTCCTTGCCTCCCGGGGTCTCCCTGGGGCTGGGGAGACAGACACACAGATGGTTTTTGTTGTGTGGTGAGAGGTGGGGGGAGGGCAGGACTGGGTGCTGAGGGGGCACAGGGGGGTCCAGGGAGGCCCCCAGAGTCCCGGTAGGTGAGCGCAGGCGCGAGAGCGCCCTGCGGGGCAGAGCAGCAGGGCCCGTGGGCTTCTCGTGCCGGGAGGTTCTTCAGTCCGATGGGCGCTGTGGTGGCCGCGGAAGCGGCGTTCCTGCCGGTTCGCTGCGTGGAGGCGGGAGCGTCCAGCCAGCCCAGCGGTGGGAGGAGCCGCCACGCTTTACTGTGAAGGTCGGAAAGTGAGGCTTTGGGGTTTCAGTGGCCCCGCGGCCTCCGGCCACGGACGGCTGGTCAGCGACTGGTGCGGCCGCGGGCCAGCGACGCTGCACCTCCCGGCCCTGCGTTTGAACTTCGTATAATTCTCGCTCGTCAGAAATAGTCTTTTAATGCCCCCCCCCCCCCCCGTTTAAAAATGTAAAAGCCTCCTTCACTTGCAGGTTGGTTTTAGCCCCCAGCTCAAGGTTTGCGCATCCTGAGCTGCGGGAGGTGACGGGTGCTGTTCAGGTGTCACCTGACCGGGAACTGGGGCCAGGTGCTGGGGGGGAAGGGAGGAGGGGGCGCGTGCTCGAGGCCTTTGGGAGGGACAGCGCTCAGGAGACCCAGGGGCTAGGAGGGGAAGAGCCCCGGCTGAGGAGACTCAGGCGTCGAGAAGGGGAGGAGCCCCGCTGAGGAGAGTCAGGTGTGGAGAAGGGGAGGAGCTGCATGAGTGGGAGGGGCTCCAGGCCTGAGCAGGAGGAAGGGGAGGAGCCCCCGCTGAGGAGACTCAGGCGTCGAGAAGGGGAGGAGCTCCAGGCCTGGAGCAGGAGAAAGGGGAGGAGCCCCAGACAGCAACGTGCCTCGGACGCTGCTGCCCACCCAGCTCCCGGGGGAAATCTGGTCTTGTTTTCCCTGTGCCAGGAATATGACTTGATTCTGGAGGAAGACCCAGAAAGAGCCGATGTCTCACGTGCTCCTGGACTCTGTCAGCATGGTTACTTGTTCCGATCATCTCCTTGTGAGTGTCCCTGGGCTGCCACCTTCCATCTGGGCCTCCAGGTGCCTTAGGAGGTGGCCTGCTTGTCAGGCCATAGGTAAAGTTCATTTTTTGAATAATTCTTTCTTTTGATAAGATTTAAAATTTACAGAGAAGTTGCAAGAGCCGTACGAGGAGCCCTTTGTACCTAGTAGCTACATTTGTTAATTGGATTTTATCAATTGTTTACATTTTGCCCTGTTTGCTTTATCATGCATTTGCCCTGACCCATTTGAAAGTTGGAGACACTGTGTCTTGTTTACCCCAAGACACTTCAGTGCAGGTTTATCAAGAATAAGTGTGTCCTTCCACAACCATAGCAGGGTGATCAGCATCAGGAAACTGAACATTGAGACGCTGCTGTTACCTAAGGGTTATTTTGGACCCTAGCACCCCCTCCATAGCTGTTACTCTGAGATTACCTGTCATGCAAAAAAGGATCCCGCTGTCCCTTTAGCAGTGTGATGGACACAGACGGGTACCTGGTTGGCTCTGGAGCCCACACCCCCAGCAGTGGTGGCTCCCCAGCACCCACTCGGGGCTCTCAGTGGGGTGTGGCAGGGCCAGCGACTGACTGCCAGAAAAGAAAAGGAGTTTTGGGCCTGAAGGCTCCCATGTTATCTGAGTCTCCCAGGGGCAAAGGCCGTGTGCTAATGTGGCCCCTGCTCTTCCTGCTGCCTTCGTGAGCAAGTCAGTCTCCCAAGTGGAAGGGCACCCACCGCCCTGCCCAGAGATCTCAGTGCTGTTGCAGGCCTGCCCTTCCTTTCAGCTTTCCTCTCCTCCCCTGCATCTCGGTCCATGCAGAGTGGGTTTTGTCCCAGGTTTGCTCTAGAAAGTAGGTTAGGTTGGATGAATTTATTTTGGAAATGACCATTTCTGACTTAGAGCAAAAGGGATTTTCTTTTTGCTGCTTTAAAAGACTGAAACCATGCCGTGGCTGGTGTGGCTCAGTGGATTGAGCACCTGCCTGCGAACCAAAGGGTCCCTGGTTTGATTCCCAATCAGGGCACAGGCCTGGGTTGTGGGCCAGGTCCCCACTGAGGGGCCTTCGAGAGGCAACCACACAATGATATTTCTCTCCCTTTCTTCCTCCCTTCCCTTCTATCTAAAAGTAGATAAGTAAATAAATAAAATCTTTCAAAAAGACTGAAATCAGAAGCAGGGCAGTGTCTGATGCCTGTTGTATTGTTCCTCATGAGGAGCTGGAGTTTGCTTGGCTCCATAGGCACCTGTGGAAGAGGAGTCTGGGGGTTGTGCACGTGACAGAGGACCCACTGCATTCAGCTGAGCTCTCTGGGATGGGTCAAGAGGCTTGGTCTTGGCCTTCGATGTGCTGACCAGACTGTGACTGCTCCCTGCTCTCGTTGCTGCTGCCTTGTGATTCGAGCAAGAAAACTGAATTATAAGAGTTGAGTCCTCGTGTCTTGAGTCTGTAAGGCCCCGTGCTGGCATGGGAGGGGTGTCTGGGCTCTGCACTCCCTGAGTCCCTGACTGTCAAGCAGAGAGATGTTGGCTGTCACCAGTGTAAGGGGATGTCCTGGAGATACAATCTGAACGTGAGGTTGGCTGGTTGCTTGGAAACAGATACAAGCACCATGCACATTCCTATGTTTCCATAGCAATGCCCTGCTCTGCATGGGCACACGGTGTCTGAAGCTGCCTGGACAGGGTCTGCTGTCCTCGTCAGCTGTGTGCTTTGTGGACTCTGCTAGGCCAGGCAGTATTCAATTAACTTCATCTGGAAAGCACCAGGGATGTAGGGAGGGAGCTCGAAGTTCACTCTGGGCATCCAGATAAGTGAGAAAAGAGCACCTAGGACAAGGGTGTCAAAGTCATTTTTACCGGGGGCTACATCAGCCTCTCAGTTGTCTTCAAAGGGCTGAATGTAATTTTAGGACTGTAGGAGTGTAACTAGTCCTTAACAATTAAGGGAGAACTCGGTGCTGCCGCTGGGTAGAAACAAGGTGGAGGGCCAAATTTGGCCCATGGGCCTTGTGTTTGCCACCTGTGAGCTAGGAATCACTGGGAAACCCAGAGAAGCCTTGTGCTGCTCCAAGCCCAATGTCACTGCCCTCCACTCCTGCTCAGCTTCCCGGGCCTCCCTGTACTGCAGCAGTCCAGGTGCACCCCTGCCTGTGGCCTCTGCACAGGCTGTTCCCAGGAGGTCATGTGGTCAGTTCCCTTAGCCCCATGCCACTTTCTCCATGGAAGCTTCTCATGACACCCAGTTTAAGTTCTAGGATGTCCCTTTCCACCTTGTCCTCCGAACCCTTTCGTCCTGCTTGTAGTTCCCTTTCTCCCAGGGCACTCCCCACCCTGCAGCATGCACCACTGAAGTTCATGGGTGCTTCGCAGTCTGGGCAGCGGGGTCCAGGTGTCTGGGTGTACCTCCCAGTCTCACCTGGGCCAAGACTCACATCACCTCACCTAGATGTCTTAACCCCTGTAGCTCAGTTTCCTCATTGAAAAGAATGGTTGCTAACTCAGGATTTTCTTGAAGAGTAAATGGATTAATATTTATAAAGTGGAGTAAGTACTGTATGCATGATTGATAGCTATAGCTTTTACTGTTTCCTCCCACTGAGTGGAAGCTTTGTGAAGTCGCAGAGCTTTATCTCTGGTTCTATAACGTGTCCCTGCATTCGGAACAGGGCCTGGCACACAGCGAGCGTGCTGAGCGAGAGCGCAGGTGTGGGGGAGCCGGGCTCACCTGCGGGCAGCAGGGGCCCACCCTGGGTTCCTGGGCTGGCTCCACACGTAGTGTCTATGTGTCAGACGGGGTCTTTTTAAACAGCTGTTTCATTTTCAGATGAGATATTTTGCCTCCCTACTATACATTCATAGCTTGTTTCAAACTCCCCTTGTAATACTACTGAACTTAGATCATATTAATTTTACCTTGTCAAACATTTACATTCAACTTTATAGCATAAATCCTGTCGGATTCAGTAGTGATTTCTGATTATTTTATTCTGGCTTTTCTGTTTTCGATGAGTTTGTTTTGATTCATCTCTCAAAGCCCTGACCAGTGCAGAGATGCTCCTCCGCATTGCTCCTCCCCCCGTCCGGGGCTCACTCCTCCCTGGTCTGAACGTGAGCAGAGTCAGATAAAATGTGGTGCACCGAGCCCCAGGCACGACAGCGGCCTGGCTGGTAGCAGGTGGTGAATGTTGATGCCTTTCCTTCCTCAGCTCCACGGGGAGGAGTGAGTCATGAAGGAAGCAGGCTGGTTCAGGGGGTGGGGAGTATGGTGAAGGGAGAGGGACAGAACCAACCAAGGTAGTGCATCGAGGTGTGATCCTCGCAGGCAAGGCTGGCTGGGGCGGTTAATAAAAGGAGCTTTTTATGATCAAGCTTGATGCTAAGGGAGAGGTTGAGATTTTTTTTGATACTTTATTTTGATATTATTTCAGGAAAATGTAAGAATAAAGCCAGGAACTCTTGCTTACCCTTACCCAGAACCACCCGTTGTTTACATTTTGTCTGTGTGCGTCTTCATATGTTTCTCCTTCTCTCTGTATGAAATAGTACTTGTATTTATTCCTAGGAACTGGACTATACTCTTAGATCTTGACAGGCAGCCTTAGGTTCTTAAGGAAATGATGCAAAGGGAAAAGTGCTTGCGGAGATGGCGGGGCCTGTGGGTGTAGTTTGGAGTAATTTTCGCTGGAGGGTAATGAGAACATCGGTGATAGAGATGGACAAGAGGGTCAGACCCAGGAGGGGCTTAGCGGAGCCCCGGGTGTGTCCTGCTGGGGACATCTGAGGATCAGGAAGGAGGAACCTTATCTGCTATTAAAAACAGCCCTCCTCTCTGGGGAGGACAGTGGTGTGCATGGTCTGAAAAAGCAAACTTAACTTTGTTTTGTGCATGGGGAAATGAGACACCACTCTGTGCTTTTATTCCTGCAGCAGTATACAAAGATAAAAGTGTTCTACATTGTTATTTTCCCATATATATTTAATCCTCAACTGAGGATACATCTATTGATTTTTGAGAGAGAGGAAGGGCGGAGAGAGGGAGAGGTAGAAATGTTAGTGGGTTGCCTCCCGTACAAGCCCTGACCAGGTATCGAACCCTCAGCCTTCTGGGGTGTGGGACTGGATGCTCCTGCAACCAGCTAAGCCACCTGCAGGGCTCTTGCATTCTTAAGGGAGCAGCGGGGACCTGCTTTCTGGCAGAGGTGTGCAGAGAGTGGAGGGCCTGGGGGGCGAGATGCCGCTAGGTCTGCAGGAGACACTGCAGTTGCTGCTGGCGGGGGGAGCTAGTCTGCAGGGACAGTCTGATACAGGTCTTGGGATCATCAGTGCTTCAGTGGAGACCTTTGGGACCCAGGAGGGGTGAGGTGCAGAGGAAGAAGCTGAAAGGGAGGGTGGCAATAGTGATGTAAAAAGAAATAGGATTGACAAAGGACCCACACAGAGCCAGAGTAGACCCAGTGAGTGAGCTCCAGCGTTTTGGTGTCAGGCTAGTGCCTGCCGGGCCCGGAGGTCCTGGTTGGGCTCTTTTTTCCCAGAGTTGTGGCCAGAACTAAGGAACACCCCAGGAGTAATGCCACCCAGGGTGCCAAACCCAGTCAGACTGTTGAAGGGTTTACAAGTGACCTCCCAGGGCCCAAGTGCTTTGTGGAACAAATTTATCGTCAGAGAAGGGGTCTTACATTTGAGCTGATACTAAGCATTGAAAGACCCCTCCCTTCAAAGATAACATGTTAAGTGGAAGGTTGGTATTCTCTAGCTTTCAGAATTTCCAGCTGCAGGAGAATCTTCCTACAGGAAAGTTGGGTGGCCTCTGGAGCAGCAGCTCTGAGGAGCGGAGCTGCTGCGGGTCCCTTACACGTTGTTCCCACACG
This sequence comes from Trachops cirrhosus, assembly GCA_028533065.1. NCBI lineage: Eukaryota > Metazoa > Chordata > Mammalia > Chiroptera > Phyllostomidae > Trachops > Trachops cirrhosus. The sequence continues at coordinate 121,976 of CM052548.1, read as the reverse complement.
TGTGCATCCGGCACCTTTGCGGCCAGAACTCAGGGAACGTGGGGGTGGTGCCCAGTCAGACCTCAGGGTCACATTTTCAGGAATTTTGCAAGTTGGTTGTTAAAAACAGACTTTATTAAAGTGAATCCTATAAACATATAATTAAGTTATTTAAAAACAAGGGTAATAGAAACGCCCATCTCACCACATCCTAGTTATTTTGGCATTGGCTACGCCCTCCCATCCCCTGAGCCATGTATTAGAAGTTCTGGGGTGGGGGTGGCGCGTCTCCTTCCAGCTCTGTGTGTTTGGTCCAGTGCCTCAGCAGGTGACGGAGAAAATGTTACCATTTGCAGTTTACACTTAAAGTGTTTGTTGTGTCTGTTGCCATTACATTACGAACAGCACCCAAATAATTGAGGAAATACCCTCCTTGTATTTGAAAAGTAGGGTGCAGTTCAGCAACGAAGTGCTCAGATTGCGTTTGATATGCATCTTTCTTGTTCCACTTTTGTTTTGCCCTTCCAGTAAGTAAAACTACCTACCAGCATTCATTCATAACTTAATCCAGGACAGCCTTCTGTGAGACCCAGTTGGAGTGTGGAGTTCACAGGAAAGGCATCATGTATTTTATTCCTACATGACCATCATATGCCAGTGTATGTTTATCACTGTCGCATGTTTTATTACTGTTGTATGTTACACATCTTTCATGTCAGTAAGATGTATAATGAATGTTTATGCACATCAGAGCAGGAACATGTTTTTGGAGACCAGGTTAAGCATCGACCAGTGTGCCGCCAGACCTTTGGGAGTCCCCAGTGTAGTGGGGGAGACGTCAGTAAATCATCACAGACAGCTCAGTGTGCCAGGTGCGGGGGAAGGACCAGTGAGGGTCCCTGAAAATGTGTGACCAGGTGTTTAGCCCGAGAGGGGCTGGGAAGGCCTCAGGGACATGATCCGATTTCAATAAAGCAGAGACCGGGGGTGATGGGGTGTCGGGGCACCTAGGGGCATGGCTCCGGGTGAGGTCAGAGTGTGAGGCTCAGAGGGAAGGAGGCAGATGTTCTGCAGAGAGAGGTGGGCATGGAGCAGGCTGTGGGGCTGCTAGCTGTAGGTCACGTGAAGAGCATGCTAGCAGTCTCAGGATTCTGCTTTAGGTGATCGGCCACGCAGTTGCCACAGACACTCACAGGCAGTTCTCCATGTGGCTGACCATATGTGGCTACAGAAAAAAAGTGTTGATAGGATTTCTTGCGAAGTAAGTAGTTAGACTGGACAGATAGGAATCCCCCGCTTGGTGTGTGTATGACTTGGTGCTGGTTTCCAAGGAGACATGGTAAACATTGTCCTTCACCCCCAAGGAGTGTGTTTCGTGGTCTTGTGGTCGGGGAGCTACTTGGATGCCCAGGGAGCTGTCTATGTGGACAGAATGCTGTGGGGGGAGCAGTAATGCCGACCATGGGTGCGGAAGGCCACATGGACAGGTGTGCTAGTAGTGTGTAATACTTCCCTTGTGGGACCCCGGAAGAGTATCCCACTTTGCCTGTGTGTGTTCCAGTAAAGCATTATTTATAGACCAGGTAATTTAAAAGTTAATGTCATTTTCCTATGTCTCGAAATTTGAAATGTTATCCTTCTTTTGTTTTTGTCCAACCACTTAAAAATGTAGGGACCATTCTTAGCTTGGACCATAATTACAGACTCCTGCTCTAGACTAGAGGCTACCAAAGGCTGCAGGAATGTTCTTGCATGTGCCCAAGAATGTGGAGAAGGACACACTAGGAGCCAGATGGAAATCATTAACCCAAAGTCTGGGAGGGAGACGGTCTCTACCAGCCACACTCAAACAGGGAAACCTGGGGGTGACGACCACTAACGACCACCACTCCCTCTCGAGGTTACAGTCTGGGCGTCCCTCCTACCAGCAAAGCCTGAAGATCACAAAGGTTGTAAACTAAAGTTCCTTCAATCCCACTGTGGTGAAGTGGTTTCTTCTCTCTGTCTGTGGTTGTACGGCTTCTCTCCAGCGAGCGTTCAGCTGGTGATTCAGGACAGTTTTTCTCCAGGGAGGCTGCAGTTCCCGAGTGGTCCGGGGAAGAACTGGGTGTAGCTCCCACTCATTCCTCTGCCATCGTGGGTCCCCAAGGATCCCGCTTTTGACCAAAGCCTTTTGTGTCTCAGTTCCTGATTGATCCCCATCACTCACTGCCCTGCCATCTCTGACCAATTCTTGAGGAACCGGACTGCTGGGGTGGGACACTTCCTGCCATCCTCCCATCCTTGGGGACGTGCTTTCAGAACACTGTGCTGGCGTTTAATGTCTGCCAGGAAGGCTTCTGGGAAGAGTCTGAGATGAAACTAACCCGAGTCTGAGATGAAACTAACCCGGGGCATCTACCTGACCTCGAGCGGTGCTGGGCTGGAAGGTGTGGAGAGGGGCTCCGTCCCCCCGGGCCAGGATCCCTATGCGGCACAGCGCCCTTCCAGTGAGGTCTTCGGTAAAGAGGCTCGGCATGTGTCTTCTCATTTTACCCCATTCATTGAACTCCTGCAATGTGCCAGGCCCTGTGTTACTAGGATAATACAGTGACACATAAGACATGGGTACTGATCTCAGTGTTTTTTAACAGCTTTATGGTATAATGCACATACAGTACCGTTCACTCCCATGGCGTGTGCGCCTCACTGGGCTTCAGTATGTTCAAAGTGGTGCTGCCATTACCATAATTAGTTGTAGAACATTTTTGCCATCCCCCAAAAAAACCCTGTACACACAGCAGTGAGTTTTTACTTGTCTTCAGCCACTGCCTCCAGCCCTAGGCAACCACCACTCTCCGTTCTGTCTCTGCAGATTTGTTCTTTTGGACGTTTTTCACAAGTGGAAGCACACCATATGTGATGTGTCAGCTTTGTTCACTTAGCACGCTGTTTGCTCGTAGCACGCATCAGGACTTCTTTGCTGCAGCCAAATGGTACCCCATTTTATGGATGGGCCATGTTTGCGCTGCACAGGTGATAGACATTCTGCTTTTGGCTGTTTTGAATAGTGCCGCTCTGAACACTCATGTGCAAGTTTTGTGGGGACCTGTGTTGTCGCTTCTCTTGTGCACAGAGACAACTAGGCGTGGAGTTGCTGGGTCACCGAGTAGCTGTGGGTCTCACGCCTTGAGGACCTGGCAGACTGTTTCCCACCCCCACCTCCTCGGCCACACTGCTCATAGTCTGTCCTTTTGATCCCAGTGATGTGAGGTGGTGTCTCACTGGTTTTGACTGGCATTTCCGCAGTGACTGATGATGCTGAACAACTTCTCATGTGATTATTGGCCATTTGTGTGTCATCTTTGGAGAAACTCTAATCAAATCTCTAGCTCATTAAAAATTTGGGTTACTTTTTACAATTGAGTTGTAACATTTCTTTGCGTATTATGGATATAAGTTCCTTGTCAGGTACATGATTTGCAACAATTTTACCCATTCTGTGGTTGTCTTTTCATTTTCTAGATAGTCTTTATGCTTTGAAGCATAACAGCTTTTCATTTTGATGAGTCAAATTTTTCCTCAGTTCTTGAATAAACCCAGGTTTCTGAGTTTTCAAGTGTTTCTGTTGCATTGGAAAAGTCTCTAGAGCTGAGTAGTATGTAACCAGTCTCATAACTTTTAATCTTCGGGACCTCGCATGTTGGTGACGTTGTTTCAGCCTCTAGAAACTTCACATCCCCGACAGCAGAGACTAAAGGCATGTCGGGTTCTTCACAGCATTCACTCACCGCGTCACTGTTGAGAACGACCATAAGCCAAGACCACTGGACACGCTGACTGGGGCCGGACTTCTGCAGGTAGTTGGACACACAGGTATCAGGGTGTAATGATGCACGAGCCATGCTCACGTCAGCTCCTTTGTGTGGCCTCAGGAGGTTGTTCAGCTCTGTTCACTCTAATGGAAGGCGTGGGCTTAATAACAAGAAGTGCATTTGGGTCATGCAGTTAAGTGATCAGAAGAAGAAGCGTAAACTATCCCCGTGCTGATGCCTACAATTATGTTGGCAGTCCACCCGCCCCCTCTGCTTTTCAAGCAAGACTGGGGAGAAGTGGGACGTTCTGCTGACACGTGACAGACACCCGTGTGACAGGGCGCACTGTCTCGGTCAGTGAGCTGTGGAGTGGCGCGGCAGGACCACGTTCCACTGTGAGGTGGGGAGGCTGGGTGCTCTTCCAGAGTCTCCTTTGTTCCGGGCCCCTTTTATCAGGCGTTGCCGCTCCTGCGTTGGGGTGAACGAGTGTGTGCGGTTTTTCTCTGTGTGTGATGTGAATAGTTGGACATAAATCATGTAGCTGGGGTGGCAGGGCATAGCAACAGGAATGTGAGAAGGAGAGGAACCTTGCTAAGGAGAAGCTGCCAAGATGAGAAGTGCCTTTTTTCCAAATGCAAGGAAGCTGTGTGAATTTATTAAATAGGAAATGAATCAAATAGGCACAATACAGTTTAAAAAATTCCCACACTGGCCAGGTAGTTCAGTTGGTTAGAGCATTGTCTGGATGCACCAAGGTTGTAGGTTCAATCTCCAGTCAGGGCACATACAAGAAGCAACCAGTGAATGCATAAATACTGTAAGGGAACAAGTCATTGCTTCTCTCTGTCTCTCCCTTTCTATCCCTCTCTAAAGTCATTTTTTTTAAAAAAGATTTTACTCATTGTTAGAGGGCAAGGTTGGGAGAAAGAAAGGGAGAGAAACATCAATGTGTCGTTGCCTCTCATGTGCCCCCTACTGAGGACCTGCCCCACAATCCAGGCATGTGCCTTGACTGGGAATGGAACCAGCGGCACTTTGGATCACAGGCCTGCGCTCAGTCCACTGAGCCAAGCCAGCCAGGACTCTAAAATCAATTAAAAAAAATTTTTTTAAACAGTGCTATTCATAGGGCATCAAAGTGCTTGAATGACTCTTGAGCACGTACAGTTTTATGATGGAGCCTAGTCTCTCAGTCCCATTGTGGAGCGGGTTATCTGGGATCAGGTGGGTGCTGGTGGCACCTTGGACGGCTCTGGCCTTTCTCTGCTGCAGAACTCAGGACCATTGTGTGTGGAGTTGTGACCATAAGCTGACCTGAGACTGACCGTGCTTCCAGAGTGGCCAGTCACTCATAGACTCTGTCTGGACCCTGCGAGGCTTGGGTGTCTCTGCCTGCGCTCTTCTTGCTGGGGACGGATTTCCACGCCTTGAAGATGGGTGCAATGTGGTTAAATGTGGAGGCCGTAAGGTCATCCTGCCTGGGTTCAGTTCTGTCTTCTGCCACTTAAAGCCATGTGGCCTTGAGTACATTAATAAATTTGTTTTTTCATGTATAAGGTGTAGATAATAATACCTCTTTTATGCACTTGTTGTGAGGATTAAACAAATTCTCATGTGGAGTTCAAAGACCAGCACACAGAACAGCGCTCATCACGTGGTGAGCACACGTTAAATGGTGGCTGTGCTGGTGTTGCTCTAAAACAACCAAGCATTAATTTCACCCAGCTCTTGTAAGTGAAGTAGGTGATCAAATTGGGTGGCGGTGTCTTTAGTGAAACATGAAGTGTGAAAAGAAAAGATGATACGTTCTCTCTTATTTATTACTTCCCGTGTGTTAGGCCCTGTCATACACCCGAGTGTGGCCGCACATGTGTGGTTCTCATTGCACACACGGCAGTCTGAGCGCCGGGAGGGCCATGCTCAGGGGGGCTGGTCCTCATCACACATCTCCCAGGAGCTGGGCGTTCTCTTGACTCGCGCACTGCTTTCCTTGTCTGTGTCTATCTCGGGAGCCAAAGCAACAAGAAAGTCCTTCTTTGCCCCAGCCTGTTGTTTCAGCAACTCACGTAAAGCCATGCCCTCAGGGAGCTAGGAATTCCGGAACATACACCTTTTTTGGGTGAGTCTTTCTGTTGCAGTGATTGAACAGTGATGTGGAAGTCCTCAGGGGACCTGTCTTTCAAAAAGGTGTGTAATCACCTGTCCTTCTGATTCCTCTTCCCCCACAGCCTCACCAGTTGCCCCAGGCTGGGGCATGAGGGCTTGAGCCTGCGTCTCCTCGCTGTCCCCATGCAGGCTGCCTCCAGGCAGGGTTGGGAGGACCCTCTTGGGAAGGAATGTCTGCCCAGCTATGTGTTCTCCAAAAACACATCCCTGATCAGATAACGCGATTTGTAGAAATCTCCTGCCCTTTGGGTTGTCTTTTCACCTTTTGATAGTGTTTTTCAAAGCCTAACATTCCCTCGCCACTCCTCCCCTGCTTCTGCTGCCAGTCCTGTGTCCCACCCGAGGGGGCTTATGGTTCCACCAGATATCAGAGAAAAGGGGTGTAGCGCCCTCCCCCCATCCACACACACACTCCCCTTGTCCCTCGAAGGTGATCAGCCCACGGAGGTTTATGATGAAAGACCTGCGGTTCAGGAGGCCCAGAGCCAAGATGAAGCTCCACCTGAGGGACTTGGGGGTGCAGAGAACGCCAAGGGCCAGTGCCACCTGAAGTGGGCACCCAGGCGAGCGCTGAGTGTGGGGGCTGCTGTGGGTCCAGCAGTGCCAGAGACTGCACATGCGGGACGGGTCAGGTTGCGGTTGCTGTGGGAACCGTGACCTTTGAATTTCCTGGCGTGTGCCTGGAATTTTACTTGCATAATACTACAACAACTTGGAGCTTTGCCCCTTCGAGCCCTCCTTCTTGGCATTTAATTTTTATCTCAGTGAATTGGCCCACAGCTCTTGGTCTGTCCTCTTCTGGGGGCCGAGGGCCTCCCTTTCCTTCTCCAGCTCCCCCGGTGCTCGGGCAGGAGACCAGCCAGGGCACTGGCCTGGGGCTTCTTCCTCTTATTCCCAGGCCAGGCCTGAGCCTGGGTGAGCCCACTCACTGGGAGCTGCCTCCGAGTGGACAGAGGGGAGGTTCAGGGTGGGCCTAGCCACCCTTCTGGGCCTGCAGGTCGGCTGCTACGTGTGCAGTGCTGTGCAGTGCCCTCTCTGAAAACCTGTGTCCCCTTCCAGTGAACTCCATGTAACCGGAAAGTTTCATTTGGCATTTCATCCGCTGTTGCCTTGGGATATTTTTCTTGTCTTGAGGACATTTGTCATTTGGGATGGACGGGTGGTCTGGTTTCTTTTTTCTACAAACCAGATTCTAAGATCCTTGAGGGCCAAGGGTGGAGGTCCTTGAGTTGCTTGCTCAGTGGTCACTGGATTTGCTGGATTAAACGTGTGTTCTCCTAGTTTCTGCTCTGAGCAGGGCCCCCGAGCTGGGGGCTGTGACGGCTGTAGGGCAGACACGGGCCTTCGGTCAAATTCCTTAGGATTCCTCACCTGGCCTTGCATGCCATGGGCTCACCCACCCTGCCAGCTTCTTCCTCTCCCGGAGACTGCCCCGCCTCTTGATTACCTGGGGGCCTGAGCATGGAGCTTCCTCCTGCCCCCTGGACACCTCCTCCAGTCAGTGAGCACCGTTCCTCTGGTCCGTCAAGATGTCGCTTCCTGGCCAAGGCCTCTTCTGACCAGTGCAGCCAGGACCACCCCGTGTCCTGCTCTTCTTTTCCCACGTCCCCTCCACAGCCCGTGGGGGCACTCGCTCGTCTGTTTGTGCACCGACATTTTCATAGTGATGGTTACGACCCCAGCTGTCTTCCCATTCCTGGGGCGGCAAGGCAGCATTTTGTCCACACTCTGTACCCAGACCCCGGTGCCTGGAGTTTAGCAGGGTCACAGTAAATGCCAAACGATTGAGTGTTCTTGTAGAAACGTGTGCACTTTCTTTTTTAAGGGACAAGAAAGAGTCATAAAGTGGTGACTTGTCCTGTGGTTACACTGCCGTGGCTGTTTGCGGTTGACGGGCATGTGGGGCCACCAGGGTCCCACTCTTGAGGTGGAAATGGGGACTTCTTTGATCCAGGCAGAACACACATGCTTCCGGTTCCCTCTTCCCTCCTCTGTGTGCCTTTGTTGGCTGGTCCTAGAAATAGCCTCAGGCAGCCCGGGCTCTGCCCTGTGCCGGACGGAGGGCAGGGTGAGGCAGGGTGAGGCGGGACTGCTGTTCCTGTCTGAGCAACTGGAGACACTGATTTCAGAACCTTTGGGAGACCTAGTTTTGCCCAGACTCTGAGTCATTTCTGAGAAGCAGCCTGTGAACAGCTAGGAGAAGCAGAGGTCTTTGTGTTTCCTCTTTGCCTACTTCCCCAGAGGAAACTGATAGGGGTATGTATGTTCTTCCTAATCTTTGAAAGGGGATTTAATATCTCCACTCTGCCACGGGCTGGAGGCTGCCTGTGACCTACTGTGAAATGTCTACATAAAGAACCTGCAGTGTTGTCTCCCAGACACTTCCAGCTTGTCAGGGAGAAAGCGGCGCTCTGCAGACCCAGAGTGTAATTATTAATCAGACTTTCCTTTCCTCTCCTCCGCCCTGGGTCTGCCTTCCCTGCTCCACAGCGGCGACGCTGCGGGGATGGCACAGGGAGGCACCGGCCGGCCTCACCCAGCCCTGCCCAGAGACATGGGCTGGAGGGAAGCTCAGCTCACAGAGCCAGTGATTCTCAGCCCTTTCATCTGGTGGCACATAAAGTAATTACACTCTGCAGCACACCAAAAATGTACTTTTTGCCAATCTGACCAAAAGAATTGGTATAATTTTGATTCCTTTGCACCAGACAGCTATTGTTGTTGGCTGTTGTCATTTTTTAATTTGACAATCTAAGGGAAAAGAGGTCAGTGCCCCTGACTAAAGAGTCAGGTGTTGGCATGTTTTAAAAATTCTTGTGGCGCACCGGGTGAAAACCGCTGGCCTAAGGCATATAATTTAGCAGGATTCACAAAAACGTCGAAAAATGTTTTATTTTTATCTTGTCCTCTATTTCGGCGCCCCGCCCCACTTTGGGGCAGTACTTCCTAAACTATATATTCTGTGGACTGGTAAAGGTGTTATGGAGAAAATTAAAACATGTTCTTAATAAGATGATTGAATTTTACTATTTTTTTAATAAGGGGGCGGATTTGTTTATACAGCTTTTAAAAACTGATTATCTCCTGCACAGTTAATTTGTCCAAGAGACCCTTTGATTTGGAACTAGGTATTTTTTTGTCATCCCATGCTAATCTGAGTACACCTAAAACCTCTTGAGCTCTTTTAGTCTTCTTTTCATAAGTTTTCATGGACAGCTGTTGTGGTCAGATCCATCGGGGGGATGCTGAGCTAGTGTGGGATCAGTCTTTCCTTCAGGAGGACAGCCAGTCCTCCCTTAACGTCGATAGATTCTCAGAAATTGCAACTTTAAGTGAAATGATGTCGTATCAACAACAAGAGTTAAGTTACTACAACAAAAACATTTTCACTGGTCACAGAAGCATCACCAAACTTCTAAGAAAGACCCAGAACATTTCTAATATTAAACAGTGAAATGAATGTGAGCCATGCATACATCTAAGAACTATTAATAAAAACAAGAGAATTATTTTTGAACCAGTTATTCCAGTTCAGGGTCACAGTGGCCAGAGCCTCTCCCAGCGTCTCAGAGCGCGGGCGGCACCCTCGCCAGACAGGATACCCTCACGTCAGAGGGCCGCCTGCACCCGCACTCATGCCGACTGGACGGTGTGGACTCTCCAGTGGACCTGATGTGCGTGTCTTTGGAACATGGATGGAAACTCACACAGCCAGTGGCCCGGTCCGGGAATTAGGTTTTCCCTCCTCAGCATTAGAGGGAAGCGATGCTGAACGAAACGGCTGCGGGGGGCCGGCCCCACCTGTGGGCTGTGAGCAGGCGCCTGCTGTGTGGACACTGTCCCGAAAGTTTCAGAGGGTTACTTACCTTGAGCCTCCCCTTGAAGTCATCCTATTCCCCTGAGCTAAACCGTGTTAATGTCTGTTTTCCATTGGGGGTGTGGAGGCTCGGGGAGCTGTGGCACACCCTGGGTCTAGTGTGTGTCGGTCCCAGGTTTGGCTCCGGATCCCTGGAGCTTTGGAGCCCGTGCTCTGTCCACAGCTGCTCCTAGTGTCTGTGCGATGCAACTTTGGGGAGCTGTGTCCTTGCAGTGCTGCTGGTCTGAACCTTGGGCCAAGGCCACCGCCCCTGGCCTCCCCCCCCCCCCCACATCCCCCAGCACGCAGGCTTCCCGGACGCCTCCTCTCTGAGCCGCTGTGCCCAACCCATCGCACGCATCCCACGGGGTCTGCCCGGTCCCCTGTCTCCTGTGAGACTTGTCTGGCTCTGTCTGTGGACCTATTTTTACAAGCTTTGTCTTTCCTTAAATAGTGAAATGCTTATTATAATTAAATTCTTTGGGTGTTTATTGAATTGAATCTGTTAGAAGTTTGCAGCTAATCTCTTCCTGGCTCCTGAGCGCCTGCTGTCGGTAGCAGCCAGCGACTCGTGTGTGTGTGTGTGTGTGTGTGTGTGTGTGCGCGCGCGCGTGCGTGTGTGCAGTGATTTGCATGTGTGTGTGTGTGCGTGTGCGCACACATGCGTATGCATGTGTCAGGTTGCGAATCCTGAGTCATCAGCTATCTCAGCCGGGGCTCGTGACATTTTGAACATGTGTGTTCTGCTTTTTTGCAGTGTATGTGGGAATTCATTGGAAAATGTTGAATTCATAACTTTTTAATTGATAGGCATGTTTCAGCCAACAGGTTATAAGGAATAGCCTATATCCTGTAAAGATTAAAAAATAGTTGATGGGCCCTGGCCGGCTGGCTCAGTGGGTTGGGGCATTGTGCGAGCACCAAAATGTTGCAGGTTCGACCCCTGGTCAAGGCACAGGTTTTGGGTTCAGTCCCCAGTCGGGTGTGTATGGGGTGTTTCTCACATTGATGTTTCTCTCTCCCCCCTTCCTCTCTCTAAAAATCAATAAACATATCCTCAGATGAGGATTTTTTTAAAGCATTTTAAAAATGCCTTTAAAAAATAGTTGATGGTAGAAAGGAGTCATCACCTCACTCTCCTCCCAAAAAACCCCAAAAAAAACCCTGGGGACTGCTGGCTGTACCATGCATTTGGCATTTATGTACTGTGTGTATTTACAGTTGTTTTATGTGTTGTCTTCACTGCTTGCCTTGACCATGAGCCCTGTGAGGGTGGGACATCTGTCTTCAAGCAGAGGTGGCCCCAGGGGAAGGCTTCTGTCCCGTTCAGTCCTGGGCTCCTGTGTCACCTTCTGCCCCCACCCCTGAGCTTGCTTGCTGGAGCCCTCCCATCCCTTCCTCCTTCGTGCAGTTTTCACAGACCCCTGATCTCCGGGACGTCTCACCAGTGAAGGGCACTGACTTGTCGGGCTCCAGCTGTGTTTTCAGCAGCATTGGGCTGGGCTGTGGGGCAAACATTGTTGTTTAAATAATTATTTATTGAGCATTTTTGCCAGGTGTTTGGAAAATGCTTTAGAACTGGGTTCTCTCACTTATGTCTTAGAAATACCCTGTGAGGCAGGTACTGTTTTTACTCCGTCTTGTAGATGACGCACCTGGGTGTCACCTCGCTGAGTGTGCAGTGGGTCTGGCGGATCTGCATGGTGTTGGTCTCCCCAGGAACTTTCCACTGGGGAGGCAGAGACAGTGGCACACGGCAGTGCCTGGGCAGGGACGAGTATCAAGTAGTTTGGTATTGCAAGGAGCTCGGGGGCAGAGGGACTCGGTAAAGATGGAGGAGGTCAGGGGCTGGGCAGGAAGCTGCCTTCTGCTGGGCTCTGAAGCGAGGGAGGGAGGAGAGGAAGCGAAGTCCCACTGTGGGGAGCAATACAAAAGGGGTGCGTGTAAGAAGGACGTGCTTGTGGACGGAGCTCAGCTGGAGGGCAGAGGATCTCAGGGCAGGGGGGAGATGAGATTGGGTCACTAGAGCCAGAAGGACTTGAAATCACACAGGAGTCGGCGGGGCCAGAGATGCCGAGCACATCTGTATGTCTGGGGCAGGATGAGTTTTCCGCTTACTAGCCGTGAGGTCGGCAGTGGAAGACAGACTCCTCTGGACTCTGGCTGCCATCAGATCTGTCTGGTTCTTCATTATTCTCTCCCTGTGAGCCCTGGGTACCTACCGTCACCTGTTCTGGTGGACCCCAGGGGACCACCTGTCGGTACAGCAGCCCAAGTCCATGGGTCAGACCACCCTGGAGCAGGGAGAAGCCAACAGGTGCAGAGAGGAGGCCAGAGACTGGACTTGAGTCCAGTCCTGTAGCTAGACAGGTGATCTAGCCTTCATTCTTGTCTGCCCCCACCTGTAATTTGCAGGTAATGACGACAGACCCTAGGGTAGTTTCGGGATGACGCTGGGAGCAGATTTATCAGTACAGAGGCTGTTTAATCTAGTGCTCCCCAACTTCCTGAGATCAAGGGCCAGCTCTCTGCGCTGTGGGACTTTGGGCAACTTACTGCCACACCTTTTTGTTATCTGCAGAATCAGGTTGATGCGGTCACTGTGAGGTCCTCACAGTAAGAATTAAACGTGGTCACGTGGTGAGTGCGTCCCTGAGGCTGCGATTAGCATCGTTCTGGTCTCCCAGGTGTGGAGACTGGAGACCAAAGCCTTTGGACTTGATGGCGAGACACTGCCCCCCACGCCGGTGTGAAGTGTCTTGCGCTTCTCTGAAGCACTGAAATGGCCACTTCCAGGATCTTTCTGAGATTCCAGGTGTTACTGAAATTCTTAAAGTCAGTCATTGTTTCAGATACAGAAGGGCTCTTGCATCACAGCTTTTCTTAGGCACAGAAACATTTCCCTTCTCTTTTAAATAGAAAGAGGGAGGGAATGAAGGGAGGAGAATGCCTAGATTCCCTTCAGCCACAGTTTCTACCTCTGTCTGAGGACTTCCTCCTTCCCTGAGCAGGGGCTACTGGCCTGCTCAGGCCAGGTCAGCCAGGTTGGCCAGGTCAGCCTGGATGTGGCCTGGGGCCCTCCTGTGAGCTGCCTGTCTGCCTGCTGCCCCCACCCGCCCCCAGCTGCTGTGGAGTTTCTGTTCAGGAATGTTCCCCCCCATTCCAGGCCCAGACCAGCCTGGCTGGCCTTAGCAGTGCCTTCTGGTGGCTCCCCCTTCCAGAAGCCTCCAGCCCCTGCTCTTCCCCAGCAACTGGGTCTGAGTCCTGAATTTATCTGTTTGGAGCAATTCTCCCGCACTCCCCCTTTTAAAACAAAACTCAGTCATTGGATCTTGTCCTCTGTAGATGAAGTGAGAGTTGCTTTCACAGGACTGGCTCAAACCAGAAACCAGCTGCCTTGAAATTGCCATGACCTTTTCTTTTCTTTTTTTTTTTTTTAAGATTTTTATTTATTCTGAGAGCCAGGGAAGGGAAGGAGAAAGAGAGGAAGAGAACTATCAGTGTGTGGTTGCCTCTCACCTGGGTCCCCCTGGGGACCTGGCCCTCAACCCAGGGAAGTGCCCTGACTAGGAATCGAACCGGCTACCCTTTGGTTCACAGCCCGCGCTCAACCCCTGAGCTGAGGCAGCCAGGGCTTGCTGCAACCTCTAACGGGGTCGTTGGTGTGTGGACCCATGTCCATCCCTGCAGAACCGTGTAGTCTGCAGGATTCCGTGCAGGCTGTGCTGGCGTCCAGGCGGCAACACCTGGAAGGGGCATCGGGCTTGGTATCAAGGCTTTACCCTCGCAGGGTTGGTCTGGTGGCGCCAGCCCCTTTCACCCCGCCCACCTGACCCCATGGTCAGTGGACCTGCGCTGTGTGCAGGGTGGTCAAGTAAACCCAAAGGCACACACTCGCCGCACGGGCAGATGATCAAACAGAAGTGCAGCCTCATCACTCAGTGCCTCTGGTGTTGGCAACATGTCTTGTGTGCTTGTGTGGGGAGTGGCCACTGAGCAGTTACTTTGTAAATGGCTGGGAGACAGGGCCACGCATAGTTGGCCTCGGCCGTGCAAGATGAAAACGCAGCCGGGGGCAGTGAGAGGACAGCCTGTTGGAGGGCAGACAGGCGCTGGGGAGTGCAGGGTGACAGGGGAGGCTGCAGGCTGGCCTTCCTCCAGCTCTGTCTCTCAGGGCCTCGCGCTGGGTCTGAGCTGGGTCCATCTCCTCCCTGTTAGAGCACAGGGTCCCAACCCCAGGGGGACCACCGTGTGGAGCAGTCCACTGTCAGTGCCCTCGACATTGGGGTTAGGAAGCAGGCCCCGCCTCCTTTGGAAAGACTGAGAAGGACATCTCTCTGTTAGAGCCTCGCTTGCTGTTGCCAGTGCAGCTGCACGTCTGCAAGGGGCTTTGATTCTGCCGTGGGTGATAAATGCAGTGAGGATGGGGACCGTGTCTCCTGTTCAGGTTCCGTCTGACCTGCTGCCCGGTGGGTGAAGAGGCTTCCTGCCTGAAGCCAGGAGCCGCTGGCCTTGGGGGTGGGTCAGGGTGGGAGCGGCTCCCTCAGGGTGCCGCTCCATCTTGACTTGAAGGTGTGTGGTGACTCCTGAGGGTGACGGGGCCCTCGAGGTCGGAAAGGGCTCAGGTGAGTGCCATCTTCCTTGGTCCAAGGGAACCAGCCCCTACTCCCACCTTGCCCAGTTCCCCACCACTTTGCGGGCAGGCGTAGGACAGCGGGCCCACTGCCTGCTGACCGCTGCTTGCCTTACTGTTTGATAGGATTCTTGGATCTTTCCCAGGTTTCTGTAAAACAGGCAGGAGCAACATAAGTGCCCTGAAGGATCAGAGAGGTAGCTGCCATTTCCCCTCTTACACATGGGTGCCTGACAGCCGTCCTCGGAGCCGGCGGTGTGGGGGACAGCTGTGGGTCAAGTTAGGCCGTGGGTTGGAGTATCAGGAGCGTTTATCCGTCTTCCTCCCCTGCACAGGATGCGGGTAGTAAGTAAAGTCAACATTTGGTTTGTATGCCCTCTGTATCTAATCTGCTTTGTTTTCTTTCTTCAAAATGTCTTTGAAAGTTGCTTGTTCCCAGCACCTAAAACTACACCTGCCCACGTTGCTGCTCCGTGTTTGTTAAATGACTTTTTCTTTTAAAAATCTTGTTCCCATTTCCACAGCTCGAATCTGGGTGGGCCCCTCTCTGCAGTTCACCTTCCTTGTCCCAACCCCTGGGCTGAAGGCTAGGGTGTCCTACTGCTTCCCCGGGCAGTCTCCACCCACCCAGCCCTGCATGCCCCCGGCCAAGTCTCGCTCTGGCCTGCTCTCTGCTTGCCCAGTCCTAGCTGTGCCCTCCCTCCCCGCCCGGCAGCTTGGCCACACAGCTCGGGACCTGTTTGCCTCTTTGCCGTGGGGCCTGCGTCAGTTTCTCCCTTGACTGGGTTGTGAGCGGCTCCTCTGGCCTTGCCAGTGGTCATCCCCCATCAGCCACTTCGTGCACAGCAAGAGAACCCTCGATTCGCACACTGGCCACTCCTACAGTCCACGGCCTAGAGAATATTCACTAATGAGCCATTTCCTACCATGACCCCCTTTTGAATCCTTTTTCTGTAGGTCTCATTTTCTGTTTTGGGCTACATGCTCAGGACACAGGTTTTGTGCATTTGACTAAGAAAAAAACACACAGTTTTTAAAACTGCATCTCACGGGAGGTGAGGCGGTCAAGGAGAGGAGCCGCTGTAGACAGGTATGAGTAGGGGCCACAGCAGGTGTGGCGTGGGGCTGGGAGACCTTCCTCCCAGCAGGAGCCTACCCTGCACTGGAGGCTACCACCAGTCACACCTGTCTGAGGGCAGGCACAGCTGGGGTGGGAGGCAGAGACCCTGCAGCTGCCCTGGCTTCCCCTTTCTTATCTCCTGTTTTCCTGTCTCCACCCCGAGTCTAGCCAACCTCCTGCCGCGTTGGAGATAGTGGTGCACCGAGCGTGGGGAGGGAGGTCTCGGAGCTGGCGTGTGGGCTTTCCCTCTATCAGGAGCCCACTGAGCTGTGCGGGACTGGCTAGGGATCGATAAGGGGCCCCAGGAGCAGGGCCTGCCCGTGTGAAGGCACATGTCCATCTGCTTGGGGCGGGGCGTGGGCCTGAGTGGAGCCAGGAGGCTGGCTCTGGAGACGGCCAGCAGGAGGGGCTCCTGTGTGTGCTCTTGTCTCAGTTTCTTCTTCACTGGTCCTCTCAGTTCCTCAAGTCACAAATCTCGGGATCACTGTCTCTTGCTCTCCCTCCTCGTGCTTCACTCGTGAGCACATCACGTCACCTCCACTCCATGTCTGATCCAGAGTTCTCCCTACCACCACCCACCTCTGGGTGTTTCCGGAAACCTCCAACAACCTCCCGCCCTTGTGCCCCAGGAGTGTGGTCAGTGCAGCAACAGAGTGGCCCTCGAGACCCGGCTGCGGTCTCGCCACTCTTCCCGTGCAAAGAGACCTCAGTGGCAGCTCCCCGGGGAAGGGTGCTCCTGCTCACATGGTTCTTCCCCTCCCCCAAGTTGCTTCTGAGGTGACCAGAGGGACTTCAGGGAACTGCTGCCTGGCCTGGTGCTTCCTCCTCCCCTCCAGCGCGCTGCAGGGGCCTGGAGAGGATGATGTGGTGGGAGATTTGGGTGGGAGAGGGGAGGTGGAGCGGCTGCCTTAGTGTCAGAACTGGCCACTGACTGCAGAGCCTCACGGGGTGGATGCTGGTGGGGCCTTGGTGAGGCCCCCTCAGAGGATGAGAGCACCAGTGTGGAAGGTCTGGGGAGCGGGGAGTGGGGTCCTGGGGAGGCTGAAGGCCACCATCCCCATGCCAGTCAGAGCAGGTGTTCTCTGTCCTCAGAGGTGGGGACTGGATGCTAACAAAAGTGGAGCCACTCAGCTGATCCAGTCCAGGGCTGCAGGGTCTGCGGGGCCCCGAGTCAGTCCCGGACTCCTGTGCCCTGCTCAGGTGCACTCTGCCTTTGGTTCTGTCCCCCGTTCAGGGACCGGGGAGCAGCTCTGAGCAATTGGACTCCTGCAGCCCCTTCATGAGTGCAGACACACCGATGCCCCAGGCGTGAGTCAACAGACTCCTCTCCTAACATCCCAGAGCAGAAAGATACTTGGCTTCATGGCAGCCGGTGACAGTCACTTCACTCCTCCAAAGCCCTTTCTGACCTTGAGTGACTCCATGCTTCCTTGCTGGTGCTCTGAGTCTTCCTTTCTTGAAAGGGATTGTAAATGCCAGGCACATGCAATGGGGTGCTGGCAGGTAGGGGCGCGTGGAGACAGGCCTCCCTCATCTCCGGCCCCTTTGGAAATCACTCCCACCCTCTGTCGAGAGGCAGCTCAAGCTCGGGTCGGGTGTCCACTTTGTGCAGTGGCTGTGGCCCGGAGAGGTGATGTGGCTCTTGGAAGGACAGAGCCTGTCCTTGTTCAGGTTCCACCCTGATTGGGAACCCAGTCCTGCCTTGCCACCCGCCTCCTTGAGCACACACAATGCACACGCTGGGGTCATGCCCCGGGCACGCGTTTCCTTTTGCAAAGGGACTTCCAGTGCCACTCTGTCTGAGGCCACGGTGGAAAAGACCCATCAGGAAGTAGGGCCGTGTTGCCAGATGGCCTGTCACCGCGGCCACCGTCCCGGCCCTGCCCTGGGAGGCCAGCTCAGGGTGGTGCTGAGGTGTTCTCTCCCGTCTGTGTCTGTCCGTCATGGGACAGTGAGGGTTTAAAAAAATGCCTCGGGAAACGTTCCTCGGCCAGTGGCTGAGTGTGGGCCAGAAGTCACGATGTGAGGCCGGGAGCATCCCCGCAGCTGAGTGGCGGGCGCCAGTTCGGTGAGGTGCTTGCTGCCCTGCGTCTCCTCAGCGGGGTGGACTCGGGCTGTTCGCACAGCCCGAGACAGCTCTGTGGCCCCTGCCCTCGGGCATGGTGGCTGAGGACAAGTCCACCCGAGCGACCTGGGTGTTCGTGCAACCCCAGGGCCCGAGTACCCCCACTCTGGGACCTTGTTTCTCTCGTCCTGACCTGTCACCCATACTTTCAGCTCCCCTCAGTCCCCCTGGGGCTCTGTTTCTCGTTCCGCCTTCACCTCCGCAGCCCCCAGGCCGGGCATTCCTGTGTAACTCAGGCTCTTGTCGGTCAGCGGTCAGGCGGGCATGGCCGGGCGCTTGTTACCAGGGCAGCACCTCAGCCACCACCTGCCCCCTGGCCTCTGGAACGACCCCTCCTGGAGACAGCCCCCAGGGCTCTGCCACTGCGTGCGTGCAGGAGCACGCAGGGCATACTCACTTGCCGCCCTTTCCTCCCCTCACCTCTGGGCGCATCCTGACACAACCTGGCCACGGACCAGGCAGCGACTGAGAGTCCCCGTTTGTTGAAAGTGTGTCCGAGCAAGGAGGGAAGGTAGGAGAAAGCTGACATGCGTGCTCACAAAAGTTACTGCTGAAACGGCAAGAACAGGCACTTGAGGACGCGATCCACCCAAGTCCACTGGTGAGGCTCCGCTGGGGGTGGGACGCAGATGTTGGATCCAGCCGACCTCGGCCGGAAAACTCCCTGCCCGTGGCTCACTGTGGGTGCGTGACCTGGGAGGTGTGGATTTATCTGATCTCTAAAGTGGGGTAACGTCATACCTGTGTGACCAAGTGAGGGCTCGCTGCTTGGCAGGCTCAGAAGCGAATACCAGGGCCCAGCTTTTGGGAGAAGAGAAAAGGCTTCATGGTGAGGCTGACGGCAGGAAGCCCGCAGGTGAGGTTCACATCTGTCTCCCATCCAGGGCTCGGGACAAGATTTACAGGGTCTCAGCACCAGATCTTCCTGGACAGTGGGCCCTCTGCTTCTGAAGGGGTTCCTGCATCCTGGTCCTTTGGGTCCATGGTGGGGAGCAGGGAAGGGCTCACAGTGCTGTGTCTGAGGTTCGAGTGTGGGTTCTGGGTCTCGCTAGAAACAGGGTTGGACCAGTTTGCTCTGGTTCCTCGGCTACACTGACAACGTCCCTCCAAAGACACAGGGAGATGATGCAGGTAAAGCACCTAACAGACGTGCTCGGCGAGGGTAGGTGCATGGGACACTGAACGTGTTTGGGGACCCAGCGACAGCGAGGACTTGAGTTATTTCAGCTGGGCTATTGTTTGTCTTTGAGAGTTTTCCGTTTGTCTGAGAATCATGTGACATCTGCCCCGTGCTGTGTGGTGATCAGCGGGATGTGCCATAAGCTTCCGTGTGCAGACTCAATTCTCCCCAGAACACCCATCTCGGGGAGGAGGGCCTGCTGCCACCGGTGTGTGGATGGGTGTGGTGGAGGGAAAACCTGGCCCAGCCCAGTCCATGTCCTCCGCTGCCCCCTTCCCGCACTCCTATGGACAAATGCACAAAACAGACCACTGAATGGCGGACCCAGCCGAAACAAGTGTCCTAGGAGCTCTCAGAAATGCAGTGTTTCTGTCTGTGCTCGCCAAGCTCGTGCAGCCCTGGACAGGAAGAGGCAGGCGGCAGGAGGGAGGGGGCGGACTAGCCCCGGCAGGTCAGGGGGTCCTGGAGCGAAGGCTGAGTGCCTGGGACCTCCTGGTGGACGTCCTGGGTCTGGGCTGACCAGCTGTGTGTCACGGTCTCTGTGGATGCATGATGTCTGTTGGCGGGCGGCGTGGGATCTGGGGGTCAGTTTACAGAGGCACCTCTGGGTCTTTAAATGTGGAAACCAGTGTGCTCACCCGCTGGACCTTCGTTTCCTATCCTGGGTAGCAGCTGCTTCACCTGCTGTGCTTGAGCCTTGTTCTACGTCGTGTGACCATTTGTAATGCCAGATTGCCACATGATGGTGCCACATCAGTGAAGCACCAGATCGCACAGAACCCACCGGTCAGCGCTGTTGGTGATCCTGCAGCAGCTTCGTGGTCCCCTCCCGCGAAGTTCAGTGGAAGGGGGGCCATGTCCTGCAGCTTAGAATGAGGCAGGCGGCCCGGTGCTCGCCTGACCCCTGCAGGGTCTCCTTTCTCAGGCTGGCCTGCGCTGTGGGGGCTGTGGCTGTGTGGCGGGCGGCCTTGGCTCCCAGGCTCAGTGACCCCTTCGGTGGGCCCAGCCTCCCCTGCAGGACATGGTCTGCCCGGTGGATTTGGGCAGTGGCCAGTCTGGCCGAGTGAGCAGACCAGGGCGGGTGTGCCGTCCAGGCTAGCTCAGCGGCTTTGCTCCGAGCCTAGATGGACCACCATTTGTGTACAGTGTTTTTCTGAAGTCTCCTTTCTTTGTGATTTCAAAGATTTCTTGCCTCCCACTGGGATGCAGCCCCTGCTCCAGGTCTGGAGTGTGGAGAGTCCGCAGCAGGGCTCTGAACCCCACCTTCCTGCCGGTCGTCACCCAGCAGCTTGCTAGAGAGAGGGAGGGGCAGTAGAAGGGGGTATAGGCAGGAAGGGCCAGGGCTAAAAATAGGCAGCTTAGGAGAACCTGCTGGCTGCTGGCTCAGTCAGATACGGTCCTCCCCTGATAACCGAGCTCAGAGCAGAGTGTGTTCTTAGGACGAGGAGAAAGTACGTCAGCAGCTTTAAAAGAAAGCAAATTAACATCACTGCAAAATACAGGCTTTTACTGTATGTCCCGGCTAAGAGGAACTTGGTGATTTTGGAGGTGTGTCCCTGTGGTCCTGGGGACGTGTGTTTGTGAATGTTTGTGAATGTGTGTGCACACGTGTGTGGCCTTAAGCATGTTCAGTGTCAGGTGCTGTGCACTCTGGGGCGGCAGATAGGTGTTCTTCCGGAGGCCTTCCTGAGAGGCCTCGCGTGCGTGCGCCGACCCGTACCTGGAGGAGGCCCTGTGGGGGTGCGAGCACAGCGAGCACACAGACGCACACCTTTGGGCCTCACACGGGAGGTGCCCGGCTGTGGAGCAGAGGGTCCAAGGGCAAGCAGCCCTGGTCATTCTCATGTGGCCTGCAGCTGGCATCATCCCCTCTGTCTCTTATAAAAAGTAGGGGTCCCTCCCAACCTGGGAAGGGAAGTCTACCCCAGCCACCCAGACTGCAAGGCAGGTGCTGAGGGATAGCTCTGAGGGAAGCCAGTGAGACCACTCCCGGGACCCCACGGAAAACGTCTCCAGGACTTCAGCTGTGACCTCTGTGGGTCACGCACGTCTCTCCTGATGCCTAGTGCCCAGTTTTTGCCAGGAAGGAGGTTCTGGCCTGGCTTTCAGACTGGGTTTTAAACAATTTACAAGGTTCTTGCTTTTGCATCCTGCTGGGCTTATGTCTGCCTTTTCCCATCACCTGAGAAGGGGGCTGTGCACTCTGCAAACCGCCCCAGCCCTGCTCTGCGCCGGAGCCGTGGGACCAGCCAAGTGAGTGCTTGTGTGGTGCTAGGCCTGTGGAACTCCTGTCATGTCTTTCACCCTGGTCTGTGGCTAAGTGCAGGCGTCTTTCCCTTGTCCCATTTGCTCCCTGGGCAGAAGAGAAGCCTTGTCTGTGGTCTGTGATGGGTGGGCTGTCCTGGCAAGGCCTTCTTGGGTGGAATTGGGGCACCCAGCTGCTGCTGGCTGGCTGGCTTGGAGGCCCCTTTCTCCGCTAACACCCAGGCCTCAAGCCATCGCCTCTCTGGTAGGAGATGGCACTTCCTCCTGTGACTCTGGCTGCTGTTCCATTTGGGGAAACCTGGGTACATACATGATGGAGGATCTTCTCAGTAGGGGCCTTCCTTCTGGCTCTTGGTCCCACAGTGGGTAGCTGTGCTGTTCCCACTGCCCTGCGAGGGTTAGGTGCTCAGAGGGCTGCTGCTGCCGGTGAGTTGGCCCAGGACTCTGCTTTCGGGCGGGCTGGAGCGAGCCGTGCCCGAGCTGTGCTCTGAACTGAGACATCTGTGTGAACGTCAACAGTGAGCAGGAGCAGGGGCAGGGGCCCTGGGGTGGCTCCGAGACCTGGCTCCTGGCTGGCCTCCTCCCAGCTGCGGGCCAGCAGCACTGGAAACCGGCCTGCAGGCTGACCAAGTCTGAAGCTCACAGTAGAGCGTGCGTTTATTGGCTTAATCTTAATTTTACATCTAGTCATACTATTAAAAAAAATAAAAGTCCCACTGCTTGTGAGACATATTTAATTCATACTCACTTAATTTAACTTCATAGCATTTTTATCTTTTATAGTAAACTCAGGTGGTGTGGTGGTATCAGAAATAAATTGCACAATGATCAATCAGTCACAGCCTCGCCATCCCCCAGCATGTGGGCCCCTGTGCCCTCAGGGACTCCCAGGTGCGCCGTTGTCACTTCCAGGGAGAACTGGTGGAACCCAGTAGCCTCGGCCTTGGACCAGAGCCCAGTGCTGTCCTCCTCGCCGCCTGGCCCTGCCCCATGGGCGCGGCTGTGGATCCCCAGGAGAGCTGGCATGCACCCCAGGCAGGGCGGGGGACAAGGCCTGGACGCTGCCTCTGTGCCCTGAGTGGAGCTGCCTCCAGCTCCATTGTTCAGGACTTGCTGTGACCATGTGCTTGGACATCAAGCCTCGTGCTGCGGTTGTGAACAATACTTGCTCTGTGAGTTTTCTGCTTCGCCCTCCTCTCCTGGAGGCTCGCACCCTCTGCCACGGCCACCCCGCTCTCCCTGCACATTCTGACCTCTGCCAGATGGCTTCATTCAGGAGGCGGTCCTTGTTTTCTGGGAGGAAAAGCGACCCACAGGACCGAGCCGTGGTGCATACAGAATGCTACTTAACTTCTGTGTAGAGGTCTTAGCTGACGTCTGGGCAACCCCAGGTGTTTCTGTGCAGTCCCACTCCCTTCCCTGTGCCACAGCCCTGTTTAACACACTCATATACTCACTCATACTCAGACACTCTCTCACACACACTCACATTGGCTCAGATCACAGAAGCAGCTTCCCCACACTCTCCTTCCTGGGCAGGGGCACCAGGCAGACCCCTCACAGTGCCTTGTGAAGCAGAGGCTCCACTGCACGTCTTGGTGGGCATGAGGGGGCTGGTGGGAGGGGCCCAGGTACAGAACTGGATGGTCTGCTGCTCACA
Organism: Trachops cirrhosus; assembly: GCA_028533065.1. NCBI lineage: Eukaryota > Metazoa > Chordata > Mammalia > Chiroptera > Phyllostomidae > Trachops > Trachops cirrhosus. The sequence continues at coordinate 99,198 of CM052548.1, read as the reverse complement.
CCTAAGGGATTTGGGGTCTGTCCGTTTTCTCCACAGAGAAGTATTGCCCCCGGCATGTCAGTCCTGTAGTCGAATGTGAAAACAGCGGCAGAGAAAACCCTGCCTCACACCTCTTGCACTTTGAATCATGGTGGCTGGTTTCACAGACGACCCCGCTCTGCCTTCCTGCACTGATGGCTGGTGACAACATCGTCACAGCGTGACCCTCCCAGCCCCCAGCGCCAGCAATGGAGCTCTGGCTCCTCGTTCTCCTCCGGCTCACGCTTTGGACAAGAGGAGGCAGTGGGGGCAGAACTGCCCCTGCAGGGTCTTAGCAGAGAAGATTGTGGTGTTTTTCAGGAAACTGTGTTCAGGTAGCTCAGGAAAGGGGAGGAGGAAGGACTAAGTCCAGGAAAATAAATAAGTGAAAAAATGTCACTTGGTTTCTTGCGAAGCTGGGGAACGCTTGCTGTCCACAGGCTTCTGTTACAGAGGCGGCTGAGCTTCGATGTGTGAGGGGTGGGGGGGCTCCGAGAGACGTGAGGGGCTGCTCTCGCTGATCCGTGGGCTCCTGGACGAGACACGTGGAAGGAGCTCAGTGCCACCCAGACAGCATCACAGGACATGCCAAAGAGACGTGTTTGAGAAGAAAAAGTAAAAAATGTTGCAAAGAGAAAAAACTACCCCTGACGATGGCCAGTACATCATAAAAGCAGGGATTCAGCCCACACGAAAGCTAGCACGAAGGTTAAAATGCAGAAGCAAGGAGATCATGTGTAATTACAAAGTAAATTAAGGGGTACACACAAACACACCCTCACAAAAGTAAAAAATAACAACAAAAACATAAACGTGGAGGGGCTGAGAAAAATGGTAGTGATTTCAGAATGTGTTCCAGCTTAAGTGACCATCAACTTAAAATAGGCTGCCGTTCGGTATAAACATAGCCTAGTGCATCTGCCCACAAACCAGAACCCTACCAGAGAGACACCCGAAACACGGAGTGAGGATTCCGGCACGGCCCTGCAGGAAGTCCTCAACACACAGGAGAGTAAGGAAGGGACAGAGAAGAAGAACGAAAACAATAAAATGACGGGAACTGCATGCCCACCAGCAGTTACTGTGAATGTGGATGGACCGAATGCTCCGGATGGCTGCCGACGAAGCGGCACCTTGGCCCAGGGCAGCCCGGCTCAACTGTGAAGAGGAGGAGCCCCTGCCAGTCGCAACAGCGCGGACGGACCTGGAGATTGTGGTGCTGAGTGAAGCTGGTCAGACAGAAGGACAAGTACCTACCTCATGATTTTTCTTATACGTGGAATCCGTGGAATCCGAAGAACAAAATTAACAAAACAGAAACAGACTCTTAGATACAGAGAACAAACTAGGGGTTGGGGGGTTGGGTGACAAGGTGGAGGGACTGAGAAGGACAGAGCGGCCGTCACAGAACAGCCCCAGGATGTAAAGTCAACCATATTGTAACTGCGTGGTGCCAGGTGGGCACTGGAAACATTGGGGGCAACACTCTAAATAGTATGACTGTCTAACCACTATGCTGTGCACCCAAAAGTAGTACATAGTAACTCTAAATGTCCGCTGTAATTGAAAAAATAAAAATTACATTTTTAATTAAAAAAAAAATAAAGTTACCGGTGAATTGGCCCTTGGGTGGGCTTGATGAGATCCACCTTTGCCTGGCCCCAGGTGGGCCTGCTATGGTGCAGGTGGTCAGTGGGGCCCTGGGGGACCCAGCCAAGTGGCGCCCATTGGGCTCAGACTCTGCAGGGCTGCCTGGGTTGTCTTCACAGGCTGGGCTTGCCTTTTCCTAGCAGCTGAATTACTGGACACCTGTCACCTGCAGCTGCTTGGACCTTGGGAAGCCGAGGGGAGTGGCCAGGCCTCTTTGGGTGTTTCTGTGGCAGGAGGTGCTAATGGTGGCCCCTTCCATTGGGGGCCCAGGGGCACTGACTGAGCTTGGAGAGCCTTTGTCCTGCAGTGTCACACATGAGCATGGCCCAAGTCCCAGCTGTTGCCTTAGGACAGATTTTCAGCCCACCTTTTCATCTTCCAACTCGTGGTCACACATGAGTTAGCACTGCCCACAATGACCATTCCCCAAAGCTCGACCACAGAGTCACTCTGCTCTGGAAGGGCGGGAGGTGACTATGTCTGGCAGGAAACCTGTGGGCGGGCCAGCGTCCACCCCGGCTACAGAGCCGCCCTCGGTAGCGGGGCTGTGTTTATGGGCCCTTCTCAGAGCAGCACTTGGATTTCTTGGGTGAAAGGACCTCGAAAGCCGGCGTGGCAGCCACAGTGACTCCTGTCGGTCTTCCTTCACCCACTTGGATTGTGCTGGATTCTGTTTTTTTCTGCAAACGTGCAATCACAGAGCGTCTTAGACGCTCTGGTGTGACTGCACCCCACAGAGACAGCACGGCACAGCCGGCTTACATTTTTCTGAGCAAACACACCTAGACATTAGGCACGGTTACCTGAGCCCCGTGGGACATTCCTCAGCCCTTTGGTTGGGCAGTTCTCCTTTTGTGACTGTCGTTTTCATGCTGGGGACAGTGGGGATTTGCTGAATGGGTGGTGGACGCATGCAGGGGCGAAGGCCAGTTCGAAGGCCAGTGCTGCTCTGATTATTCAGCCGGCTGCTGTCGCGCTCCCAGACTCACCGGCTCTCTCATTCCTTTGTGCCCACCAGCGTGTTAGAATTTTGTTGGGGAGAGTGACGCACCCCCATCCTAGGCCACCACAGATGCTCCAGCATGATGCAGCTGGGCTGGGGCCTGGGAAGTACACAGGCATACTTTTTCAAGTCTCTTGATGGCTCCAGTGAACAGAACCCCTCGTTGCAGACTGTACTGAAACGTGTTTCCCTTTCCTTCCTCTGTCAGGTCACGCACCCAGAAGTGGCATGTGTGTGGCAGTTCATTCTCACCGTGGAGTGTGTGTTCCGTGAATGGAGAATTGCCTGAATTTTAAGAATGTTAACTATCACTTTGGTGTGACATATGAAGCTCAGCTCATCTCTGCTCTCCCTCTTTTAACTCCCGTCTGTTCAGGGGAGCTCCTTGTCTTCTGGGGAGAGCCCAGCTGTGGGGCTGCTGAGAGCTGTCAGGGTCCACGGAGTGAAAGACGGTGGCTTTCAGCTTGGCTGACCGCAGGTGCAGGAGCAGAAGCTCACTGCATCTCCAGTGGCGGAGCCTCTCCGGGCAGGAGTCTTCCGAGCCCCCCAGGGCAGCGGCAGGCCGGAGCACAGTAGTGTGGGACAGTGCTGGCCCTTGTTCCCCGTGACCAGGCTGCAGACTTACTGAAGTCTGAGAGAACGAGGAGCGCAGTGGGGTCCGGTCCACGTCGAGTGGGTGCCTGCTCTGCCTGGGAACATGGGTGGGGCACATGCTCACCTGGGTCCGTTGTTAGTGGCAGGTGGGGACGGGGCAGGGGGACAGACCCACCCCTCTACCGGGCACTAACGTAGTGTCACAAACCAGTGCCAGGTTTGGGGCTTGTTTTGTGTGATTTGTCACAACCTGGTTAGCTCTCTGGGCATTTGACACCGGCCTGTCAGGACGAGTGGATAGCTTTTCCGTTGAGGTGCCAGTCCATCGATCTAGAAAATGTTCCTTGCCTGTGTGGTACTCTCCAGCCCCTCTTCCTCCCTGATACCCTCAGGCACCTCAAGTGCCTGCTTACACCGGGTTTGTGCCGCCCTTGCTTCTCTCCTGGTGATAAAGTGCTTTCCTTTCTTCGTTTACTTCCCGACCTGTGTGTTCTTTCTTACGCTGCACAGCCGCCCACGGTGGGCTGCACGTTGCATGGGATGAGCCCTCCTCTGTTGCCTGTGATCCCAGGTCTGGTTCAGCTTTTCTGAAGTTGTGTTGTGTGGGTTTACCGGCCTCATCAGCATCAGTCCTGCTTATAGATTTACTCAGAAATACTTTACACCTATAACAATTCCTGGTTTTGACATTGTGTTTAACTGGCCCCATGAAAGCAGGTGTGGAAAGGCAGCTGATTGATACGTTGACAAAATCAGACCTCAGGCGTCACACAGGAGGGTGTAGAAGATGAGGGAGAGGCAGCGTCTGGGGGAGAAGCCACTGCAGCCACGGAGGTGGGGCTCAGTGGGCAGCAAGCACGGCAGCTGCAGGAGAGACTCCCTGTGTGGGCCCTAGGGAACGCTTAACCTGCCAGGAACCGGAGGGCAGCCCTCGAGGTGAGGCTGGGTCAGCGGGGCATGGGTGAAGGTGGGGAGAACGTGAGGGGAGGTGCAGGGAACCAGGATGCTCAGCGCAGTGTGGGAATACTTGTGTGGTAGTGTAAGATGCTCAGGCGGCTCACACACTTGGCCTTGACTGTCGGAAGTAAAGATAAGGCGCTTGGTGAGTTTTGTGCAGGCCCTCGCTGAGAAGCGTGGGCACGGGTGGACGTGACCTTGATCACTCATTACTGCCTCCGCTGCCTGAACCTCCCATTCCGCTCAAACCCAGGTGCAGCACACTGAGTGGTCCTCAGGGCTGGCAGCCCCTTACACAGGGTCCCGATTGTTTTTGCTGTTACCATATACAGTGATTAATTTTAGGTTATTTTTGGTTAACCACTAAATAGGACGTTTTATTCTCATGAAATAAATTATACAGATCAACTTAACTAGAGCAAGTCCTTTACCACGGTTCCAGCATTACAGTTTTTATAACGTGTAATGAAATTAATATTACCTACGTCCTCTGTTTTAAAAATACAGCGTGTGTGTGTCTTTATTTAAAAAGCAAAGGAGAAAAGTCTTTAAAGGATTCAGCAAATGAATTATTTGTAATTTGATTATTTCATTTTGCTAATAAAGGAAGAAAATCTGTGCTCTATGTTTGAAAAATGAGGAAAAAACAAAAACCAACCTTGCTCAGCTTCTGTCCTGGGCCCTGGAATCCGGGACCCACGCAGGCTGCTGGCCATCCTGACGGGCCATCAGGGCCGCGGGAGGGGGTTTGGAGCCCGCCCTGCCTGCTGACAACGTCCGTCAGGACTATGCACTGGGGGCACTGGTGTTTGGGGTCTCAGGGCCCTGTGGTGCTTTGTGTGCACTTGCTTTCCTGCAGCACATGGACACTCGCCAGTGTGGATGGGACTCACTCTCGTTTGATGTGATGCTAGGAACCGAAGTCTCCAAGTCACTGTCAGCCAGGAAGATCTTGGCATGGCTCAGTGTGGGAAGAAGCATTTGGCTTCTTTGGAATGATTGACAGTCTGATGCTGCCTGGCCGAGTTGGAGAGAGAGGCAGTCGGGTCAGTTTTCCACAAGGTAACAGAGCCGACTCAGAGCCGTGGACCTGCCTGCCTGCACCTACTGTCTGCGGCCCCACCCACTCCGGGGGCCTCCTGTCCTTGAGGACAGCAGCACATGGGGCTGGCATCGCCCCTGCCTTTGTGTGGGAAGGACGCTGCTGCCCACCAGGTGTGGGTGTGCAGAGTGGGGCTGTGGCTGGGTTTCGGCTCCCTTCTCCTGCCTTTCCCCACCCCCAACGGGGGAGCTTGCACAGCTGCTCCTGGCGGCCAGAGCAGGAGCCTGGCATTTACGCAGCATCGTGAGCTCTGATGCCTGTGCGGGTGTGTGTTTATCCTTCGTTGCTTGTTACCCAAATGATTTTCGCTGCAAGTGGCGAATGTCTCTGAGGTCCCAGCTGGAGGCAGGAGCAGCGGCTGGGAGAGCAGCACCTTTACCTTTTTGTGAGAAGGGGTCCTGCCTTCTGCTCAGTGTCCATTCAGCTTTCAAAGGAAGCATCGTCTCCAAGCAGGGGCCTCCTTATTCATCTCAACACCCACATTTTGTCCAGATTGTATTTGGCCCCAGAGTACAACACAGTGCTCTACCACCATTAGCGTTGGGAAGGGCAGCATCGTGAGGAACCCCACTCCTTTCCTGATCCTAGTCTGTGTCTCTGGAGCATCTGGAGCTGCTGGCCCGCGGAGCTGAACCTGATGCCGAGTGAGGCTGCAAACCACGTCTGTTCCCACTGGGAGCTCCTGTCTGTCTGTGGAGGTGGGAACCTGGCTTCCCTGGGTGACAGAGGAGGCACTTCAGGAGCCGGTGGTATTGACCTGGGCTTCAGATCAAGGCCCACAACCGGCCTTGAACCTTGTCCTCTGCATCGTGTTAGCTGGGCCAGCCAGTTACCCCCTGGTCCCCAGTTTTCTCATCTGCACAGTTATGGACCCTAAGAGTTCGGGTAAGACAGTCCTTGGCCCTAGGACACAGCAGTCTGGGGTGACAGTCCTGGGAGAGCAGTGCAGCCTCCGGGGGCCGTGAGAGAAGCTGCTGTGGGACGTGGTGAGTCAGCAGTCTGTCTTCTCCCAGCAAGTGCGGGACTGCAGTAGATGGGGGGAAGCTGGACTCGGGCTTTATTTAAGTTAAAAGTGTTCTTGGAGGATTGATGGGCACCCGGAAGGACCATAGAAGAAGAGTTGGGAATCTTTCTCTGGCCACGTCAAAGCAGTGACACGAGGAGGCAGAGGGAGGTGACGGGCAGGATTTAACCATTCAGCCACGGTGCCACTGGTGGCTCGTTGTGTGGATCAGCACAAGTGATTTCCTCTCTGCCCGGAAGGTGGCGTGAGGGGACATCTGCACAAGGGTTCCAGACGGGGCCACGCGGCTCCCTCTTCTCGTCACTCCAGCTTCTGCTCGGGCCACCTGCTCAGGAGCATGTCCATGACCTCCTTGGCGGGGGTCCCGCCTGGTTCCTGGCCTCCCCTTCCTGGCCCTCGTAGTTTGTAATGATGTGCTTGTTTGCTCGCCTGTTTATCATCTGCGTTCTCCACCAGTCAGCACGCCCCCTCGGAAGGGCATGCCGTGGGTTCCCACTCACCCGCAGGAGCCACGCATAGGTCCCAGCAGAGGCTGTGCCCTCGACCAGTAGTCAGCTGAAGGAAGGAAAAGGCGGCAGAGAAGGCACGTTGGCCTTCTGCCTGGACAGCAGCTGCTCCCTGTTCCCTTGTGGGCACCCAGAGGTGGCGGCAGCAGCACCAGCCTGTAGGGCCTATGCCTGCAGCTGGTGCTGTGACGTGGGCCACGCCTAGGTTGTTACAAAACAGACTTGCTGTCACTGGTAGGGATTGAGGCTTCCATGAGAACAAGGGGGTTGAATGGCCCCACTGGGGGAGGCTGTCCTTCCTGATGCCATCCTCGCGGGACAGTTACTCAGCTCCTCCTGCCCTCACGTCGTTGGCTTCTGGTCAGATGTCTCCTGAGAGACAGACTGAGGTCCTTTAACGAAGCCTAGTCTCTGGATCAAACACATACTTACATTCACTTTTCTAGAAGTGGGTCTACTCTGTGCCCCAAAGAGGACCCGAGAGGGGACGCTTCCCCTACCCCCAGAACCAGTGCTGCCCCAGCCGTCTCGGGGGAGGGGCACAGCAGTACCTGTGGCCGTCCCCTCAGGCTCCGGACCCCTTGGATTTCAGGCTGAGTCCGTGAGCCCTGTGCCTGGGGTACAGCAGGTGGCAAGGTCTGGAAAGATGGGGTGGGCTGAGGGGCTGCCTGGCCAGAGGGGGTGCCTGCAGGTGGCCCTGGGCCTCCTGGCCACGGGTGGCTCTGCAGGATGTGGTGGGTGTGGAATGTCACCTTTCAGCCGTTGGGGGCTGTGCCACCTCATCTCACGGGTGCTGCCTTGAGCAAAGATTAATTAGTCTTCTGTAGAAAAACTTGGGCAGTTGCTGGCTTTGAGCCCAGAGTAGTTGGAATTTTGGAGCCCAGAGGTCTCGTGGCAGTTGGTCTTTTGCAGTTGGTCTTGGAAGGGCCCTGGAGTTTTGGCTGTCCTGCAGCACCCCTGGCTGAGGTGCGAGGCTGTCCCTGGGGGAGGGGGTGGCTCACTCCGTGAGTCTACCGGGGCACAGTGCGGGGGCTCTGTGCTGTTCCGTGGGCGTAAGGCAGAGGAGCTGGTCGCTGTTCTTTGGATGTTTCGTTTCTAATCGGATGGGCCCTTCGCAGAGTGGCCACAGTGTGTGCTTGCTCAGCAGGAGTCGGAAGTGGGGAGAGGGTGGCTGGGAAAACCATGCCGACGTCCCCAACCCTTTTAAACTACTTTGGGAAGGAAAGTACAGGGGAGGGCAAAAGTAGCTTAATAATAAATGAATAAATAAATAAATAACGTACAAGAATAAACTCTGTCTCCCATCCTCACGAGTATAAAACCACCATGCCTGCCCTGTGTATCCTGTGGGGCTGGTTTGACATCATCCCTCTTGGTTTCTCTCTGCCTGGAGACAAGTGGGGTTTTCGTCATGAAAACTGCAAGACTAATCAGAGCCCTGGAGCCCGCCCTCCTGCGCCCTCCCGCGCCCTCCCATGCCTTCCCGAGGCCTGGAGCCCGGGCAGAGCTGGCCCTTCTCTCGGTGCGGGGGCCCTCTCCCTCGTTGGAAAATGAAGACCTTTTCCTCTGTTAGCTGTCCACCTCCCAAAACGGCTTATTCCCAGTCCTGTCTTGTGGCCAGCCTTCTCCAAAGAGCACATGCTTGTCCTTGGCTGTATGTCCCCCGTCTGCCCCCATGTCCACCTCTGGGAACTGTGAGGCATCTAGGGCATCTTTTCCCCTTAGATGCCTGACGGCGGGCACCTCTCGGTCACAGCAGTGCAACACAGGGACCCTCTGGTATGTGAAGAGGTGAAGGTTATCCTGGAATGTGCCTTAAAGACAGGAACCCCTTCCATAATGAGGAACTGTCCTGAGATACTCAGGGAACTCAGCTTGGGCTGCTTCCTGTTCTTCTCTCACCTCTGAATCAGTTAATGACGAACTAATGATCCCACACACCCCCCTTCTGCTTTCCTACAAAGTCTGGTGACCTCAGATATTGGGCCATAGGGAGCCTTTGATTTGTGAACAGTCAGGGCGTTGGGGCAGGCAGGTGGGACGTGTTGGGGGTGGTGCGTCAACAGGCGAGAGGAAGCCGAGGAGGAGGATGGGAGAGGTTGTGAAGACCATGCAGTAAGGCAGTGAGTCCTCTGTCTTTGAGTAGCTTGCGTGTTGTGTGACCTGTGTGGGCTGGCTGGTAGGACCAGGTGATCCTTCCTGTCCTTCCAGCTTTTGCCAGCCTTCAAGCTCTGTTCCTGGACCCTCTCCTGCAGGGGTGGGTGTTCTGGGCCGGCCCTTTAGACCTCCAGCTGCAGGTGCTGCCCCTGGAGAGGGAGGCAACTGGGACACTACTTTATAGCCTCTGGGGGGCCTTGCGTTGCCCCCAGCAACCTCTTCATGGGGCGTTGCAGTACTTTTGGGCTGCTGTGGCCCCAAGGTCACCCTGCACCCGCTGCTGCACGGGTGTCCAGGCAACAGAACCGCATGCAGTGCCTCCCACGCGCCTGGAGCTGGGTACCCTGTGCCGTGTGCAGGAGGCTGGCGCCGCTCCGGGGGAGAGCAGCACGGGCTGTGCTTCGCCAGCCCAGAGCCTCTGCGAGCCTCGCTCCCCTCAGAGAGCACAGGAAGGCTTTGCTCTGGGCTGGCTCCCTGAGGGGCTGCTGGTGGCTGAAGCTTCAGGCTGGGACGCACAGGCAAGCCCCACGTCAGCCACCCATCCTGTCCGTGGCCAGGAGGAAGAACTGCCGTGGGACAGGACCGGCCGCGTTCCGAAGGAGCAGACGCAGGGGCATGTCGTGAGAAGGGAAAGGTCCTGGGTCGTGTGTTCTTGCTGCGTGTGCTTGGAACCGCCTAGCCGTGGGCAGCCGGGCGGCTCCCGTCCCCGAGGGCTCGGCTCTTGGCCTCTCGAGGCTGGGGCCTCCCGAGGAGCTGTGCTCTCCCGTGGCAGCAGACGGGCACCGCTTTCCAGCGGGCAGCCTTTCCTCCCGTCTGAGCGCCAGGCAGTGCCTCGTGGCCGTGGTGACGTGTGGGTCTGATGGCTTGAGACTCCCAGTCTTGGCTGTTTTTGCTGTCACTGGAGGAAGTGCTTCCGCCTCCCTTGTCCTAACGTCTTGGTTTGGCAGACAGATGGGGCGGGAGGCCGGGCGATGTGAGCAACGGGAGTGCTGGAATGTTTTTCTTCCTTTCAAAAACAGCTGTCTGCGTGCTCTCCTTCTGGATGCGAGTGGCCGTTCATGTAGCCTGAGGGCACCTTTTGTTGCTGGGATGACGGGCTCCCTGAGGGTCATCACAATGACGGTCGTCACAATGTGGCCATTGGCCGGGTCTGCTGTGTGCCTGGTGCCACCGGCCAGTCCATGTTCATGCGCTCAGCCCCTGTGACTCACCCCGCAGACCACCCCGGGCCTCGCAGCTCCGTCTGACTCCTGCTGTCCCCGCCGGGGCCGGGCTTGCCGCCGGCCATCACCTTCGCTGGGTGTTTGGTTCTCTCCGGACTCAGATGGCGCGTTTGGGTGATGACCACAGGACAGAGGTCGCTTCATTTCTGACGCACTTCGTTTCCCTGTGTGAGTGGCTTTTCCTGAAGGTGTAGGTTGTTAGCAAGGAGAGTAAAATAAAAAGTGACAGAGGATGCCCCCTAGGGCTGTGTGGGGGGTCTTTCAGGATCAGAGAGTTAGAAGAAACCTCAGGGCCAGCCGGCCCAGGCTCCTGTCCGACCCCTCTGGAGGGCCCTTCCACAGCCCGGGATGCGTTCAGGGGTGTGAGAATCCGCAACGAGAGGGCCACATTCTTGCTGCGCGCTCACTCGTAAGGACCCCTCCCTCGCTGCCCCGGCTGCCGTAGCACTGAGTACCACCTCTTGGGTAGCACCTCGGGCGTGTCTTCTCCCCCAGCCCCCTCAACTCCCCCAGCCCCGAGGACTGGTCCTGCCAGCAGGGCTGCTGGGTCCCCGTACGGACCCCACGAGGGGCTCACATTTCCACGTGGGGTCAGGCCGCAGGTCCAGAGACCTGGGCCACTGGCAGCGCTCAGTGCTGTGCCCACTCGGGTGCAGGTGTGTGCGGAGGGGGCCGCAGGTGCGAGGATGGGAGGAGTGGGTGACCTGCTGCGTGCCAGCGAGATGCCAAACGGGGGAAGTCAGCAAAGAGCTGAGGATGGGCCCTCAGAGCTGAGAGAAGCGAGAGCGTGAGGAAGACTGCTTTCCTGCCGTGTCTGAGCTCGCTTCTCAGTGCCCGGGGAGGCTGATCTGAGGGACCGGCGTGGGAAGCCGATGAGGGGTCTCCTCCCCGACTGTCTGAGCTGGTCGTCTCACTACCCCCTGCACTGAGGCTGCGGGTCCCGTCTGCGGGTGACGTGGCCTGCACAGACTTGTTTCTGAGACAAAACACGTAGGAACGTCGATCGTCTGATGGCATTTCCCACCCACGTTCCAAAACAGCCTTCCTCCACCCACCCCCGAGACGTGTGTGGACAGGCCAGGCCTGTGTGTGCAGGGACGGGACAGGTGCAGCTCACAGTGGGTGTCCAGGCCGAGTGCCGCCCGGTCTGCCGACAGCAGGGCCGGGGAAGTGGGACCAAACTCGACTCTGCTTTCGTGCTCTCGAAGTTCAGCTCTTACTATGTTGTTCTGTTTCTCTTTTCCTTTTCCGTTTTTAAAGATAACGCTCCCATCCATCCCTTCAGTAGCCACTTGCCTCTTCTAAGAGGTGCAGGCCGAGTGTCCTCATAACCAGCCTGGAGTCAGCGGCAGCTGCCTGTTTACGCCCGTTGTCAGTAGAAACACGAACTCACCCCCTGCAGGCCCCTCACAGGCAGCTCTCCGGCACCGTCCTCTGCAGGGCCTCTGAGGCAACATCGCCCTGTGGGGCAGGTGGGCAGGGCGGTCTCACCTCCTCCTCCCCTCCCTCTCCCTCCCCGCCCTTCTTCAGGCTCCTCACCCCATCCCTTCTGTCTGTACCTGGGCGTTTCCGTCCCAGGTTGTCTGACACCTTCCCACCAGGTTTCCTGGTCTCTAGGTTCCCGTGATGATGACGCTGATTTTCCCAGGATACTGGGATGTGGCAGCACCCAGCGCTGGTCCGGGAGGGGCAGGTCCTGGGTCTGACCTTCAGGACCAGCCCTGCCACTGCTCTAGAGGGACGCGGTGCCAGATGAGTCCCGCAGTGCAGGAGGCCACGGGTCTGTAGGCAAGTCTGCAGGGCTGCGGACGATCCGGTCCTCCCGCCACCTCATTTGGTTTGCAAAGCAGGACAGTGAGGCGGCCCCAGGGAATTGCTCTTGTGTCCTCTCTGCTGAGGTGCCTGTCACATTGTTACAGGAACCAGCTCACCTCCACTTATCTGGTGTCATTACTGCCCTGCAGGTCAGAATCCCTGACTGGGCTGTCCCTGCCGGTCTGCTCCCTGGAAGGGCCTTGTGGCTGAAACCTCGAGTGGGAAAGTGTTTCGCATCAACGGAGGGGTCCGGCTGCTCTGAGTGGAGGTTCTGGGCTGTGGTTTGACCTGGTTCGTTGTGCGGTCAGCCACCCTTCGTTAGCCCACAGAGTAGGCCTTGTCTCTGAAAGCAGGTGCCCGAGAGCTCTTAGGGAGGGGTGAGCATGAGGCCAGTGCACGGCAGGGGAACGGCTTCGGGAAGTGTGTGTTGCCATGTCGTCAGCATGGTGGTTTGAGCAGGAAAGCTGTACTTGCACTGAGCCCCCGTCCTGGCAGGCAGGGGGAGCTGGCTGCTGCGCAGGAACAAAGAAGAATCACTTTCTTCCTTGACACGAGGCGGAGAGATTAGACTGGGTGTGTTGAAGCTTTGCCAACACTTGACTGGTGGGGTCAGAGCTAACGGTGAGCCCCTGTGGGTGCCAAGGTCGGGTGGGCAGGCTGCCATCTGCTGGTCAGAGCAGCCAGTGAAGCCACGGAAAGCACCACAGGCCCCCGGGGACGATGGCTCCGCACCTTTGTTTCTGGGGCCTGCTTCTGACCAGCCAGCTTTCTGCACAGGTGTTTTTTCTCCCCAATAGCCATCTTCCGACTGTCTGTCATTCCTAAGATGAGCCTTGGCTTATAAGAAAAAATACGAGCAGACTTTAAAATACTTCTCTTGCTGCTTACTTGCCCCAGAATAAACTTTGATTTGGGGGAAACTGAAGATGAGTTCCAGTTAATTCCTCTCCTTGCTGCACTCTGGGCCACACGGCTGTGGGAACACGCTGTTTCTCAGTGGTGTGGTTTTTGCATCCAGAGTCAGGGGGGTTGTTGGGTGAGTGACATGTTTGGGAGGAGAAGCCAGGCTGGTGTGTTTGGGGTAAAGAATGACCCCAGTTGGCTTGGCCCCCACAGTGTGTGAACAGCGTGTCTGTCGACATAGAAAGTGGCAGAATGGCAGTTCCTGGTATTTACTGAAGACTTACTTTCGCTCATGAAACTCAAGCCACGTCCCTGGTTGAGTGGTTAACCTTCGCTGTCGGGAGCAGTGGAGAGGAGCAGGGTTGTTTGTCATGCGGGGCGTCCCCCATGGACGAGCTGCAGGAGAGGACAGGGTCTCGGGGCCGCCTCCTGAGAACTGACTTCATCAGCACCGACAGCTGGACGCTCCCAGGGCCCTTGGGCTGGCTCGGCACAGAGGAGGTTACTCGTTGCTCCTCCACCTACACTCAGCAGGTCAGCAGCGGGCTTCCTCCGCCTGCCCCCACCTCCAGCAGAGAAGCCTCTTCCACACAGAGCTCCTTCGGGGTCCCGTCTGCCCCCTGAGTGGCCAGTTGTGTCGCTCCTGTGAGGGCCTGTCGTCATGACCTCGGTGCTGGGAGTGAGGACGGTGACCATGGAGGCCGAAGCCTTGGGCGGCCGTGTGACCATGTGACTGTGTTAGGGCCTGCAGCCAGTACCTGGTGCACGGGGCTTGGAGTCTCCCTGCCCTGCCTCCTTTCTGTGCTTCCTCTGGCTCCATGTTGCTCTTTGGCCTTTGCCTCCTCCCACCAGCAGTAGTCCTGCAGAGGGGAGATGAATGACACACAAAAGTGATGGAAACGTGCAAAGCAGGGAGTGGGTGAGTAAGGGAGAGCCTCGGGCGCCTCACCCCCTGCAGCCTGGAGGCAGGTATGCGGCTGTTTGGAGAGTGGAAGGTGTGGGTGCCCTCACCGTGGTCAGCGGGGTCTGTGGCCCAGGGAATGGCCATCAGTCCTCCCACTTGCCGTGCACCGCCGGGCAGAGCAGGGCTTTCTTGGGCCTTTCCCGCCCTGCTGACTCGGACACCTCTGGTTTGTGCTTTGTAGACACGGTGATGCTGCCCTTTGGTTCTCCTCAGATCTCTGCAGGGGCTCGTCTCGTCTTTGTCTGCCAGGCCCCTTCAGCTGGGAGGCCAAGGTCTGGTCCAGAGTCATGGCTGCACTGTTGCCAGGACTCTCTTTGTGCAATCTCACCGGGTGTCCTAGGCAGGCTCAGTGACCACCTGTGTGTGAAGGATGCCCAAATCGGGGGCTGGGTCCCCAGGCTTCTGTCATAGCCACCTGCCCAGTGAGCCCCGTCCCCAAGTGTAGCTGATGTCCTAAAGGGACCTCCCCTCCCACCCTCACCCATGAGTCCTTATGGTTCCAGCCCACTGGCCTGGGGCCACCATGTCCTCGGTGGCCTGGAAACCTGGGGGTTGTCCTTGACCCTGACCCTCCTGTTTTACTTCCTCTGCTACATCTCTGTGTCTTCCCTGCCTGAAAGACTCCATCTTCGGCGGGGCCCCCTCCCTGTTACTTGGGGTTCCCAGACTCTGTGCCTCTCTCACTGCCCTCCCTGTGCCTCTATGCAGGCCATGCCAGAGGGGTGCGGCCTAGCCCTGCCCAGTGAAGGACTTGGACACGGAGGAATTCCACGTGGAAAACGTTGTCTCCTAGAACGTGTTTGTAGACAGATTCGGATTTGCTGACTATTCCTTCTTCTTTGATTTTGTCAGGTTACTCTGACGGCATCAGGTGGACCAGCACCATCCCCCACCCCCTCGCCAGGGCCTGAGCGTGGGGAGCATGGAGGAGAGCAAGGACGAGGCGGCAAACCGAGCGCATGCCCTCTTCGACCGCTTTGTGCAGGCCGCCACCTGCAAGGGGACCCTGAAGGCCTTCCAGGAGCTCTGTGAGCACCTGGAGGTGAAGCCCCAGGACTACCGCTCCTTCTACCACAGGCTCAAGTCCAAGCTCCACTACTGGAAAGCCAAAGCCCTGTGGGCGAAGCTGGACAAGCGGGGCAGCCACAAGGACTACAGGAAGGGGAGGGCCTGCAGCAACACCAAGGTGCGGTGGGGCTGGGGCCCGGGCCGCCAGCCTGAGGGGGTGGCCAGCAGAGGCTACAGGGCGAGGACGGGCCGAGTTGAGCCGAGGTCTGGTACGGGAGGCCCGGCTTCTGGCTGTGGGAGACGTCCATGCGACTGTTCTGCCTGCTGGGCTTCATTCACGTTTCGTGTGTTTGCATATTGAGCATTCGGGTTTTCACTGTTTAAGAGCAATTTAAGTAGTGCAGCAACTTGTTCATTTTGCCGAGCCTCTGCTTTGAATCTCACACTGTTCAGCGGGTACAGGTCAGTGAACGAAGCAGCAGCCAGGCCTTGCCAGCGTCCTGCACAAGCACGACCCCATGGTGCGGGGCACGTTGCCCTCCTCAGGTCACGGCCCTGTGCTCACTAACCAGTGAGGGACACACAGTGTCTCAGTAACCAGGGAGGGACACATAGCATCTGCCACCTGGGGCCTCAGGTTGCTTTTCATCGTTATGCCAAAGGTCTGTTTTCCTAAGCAGGGGCCTTGGGAACACAGTGATTTCTTTTGGCTTCTTCACAGTACACAGAAGCAGTGTTCTCAGGAAGAAGGTGGGCCTGGGCAGGGCTGTGGTTTCAGGCACCTGAATGAGGTCCGGGAGCAGGTGGGGAAGAAAGAGTGGCTTCCTGCTGCCCCGCCCCGCCCCTCTGGGGCTCCAGGGGCTGGCAGGGAAAGAACGTTGCAAATGACTTCACCACTGTGTCCTCAGCACTCTTTCCCGAGTTTTAATTTGCCCCTGTGGGGACCCTGACACCCACCCCGGTGGGTTTTTGTTTGGTCGTTGGTTTGATATTCGTCAGCACAATTCGGGAAGTTCAGAGGCATGACTTGTATGAGGGAGTTGCGGAGTTTTATTAAGGATAAAAGGAGTTCAGAGCCAAAAACATTGCATGCCTTTTTTTTCCCTTCCTCACATGCAGTGTGAACTAGTTAAGTGTCCAGTCTCACCCTGAGTACTGCTCTAAAATTCAGATTTTCAAGATCGTTTTCTTGGACTTTAGTCTAAAGACAGGTTTTTAGGACTGTTGTCAGCATGGAAAACTTGGGCCCCTGGCAGTTGCCTCCTGGGAATCCCTGCAGTAGAAAGCCATCTGGGACTCTGAGTGTGATGTTCAGTCTCCCGTCTCCTTGGACAGAAATCTGCCTCACTGAGAGACCTTCCCAGCGGACGGGAGATGAGATGCGGTTTTCAGAGTGCTTGTTGAAGTGACGACCCCCTCAGACACGCGGCCGGTCCGCAGGGCGAACGTGTGCTGGACTAGAGTCCAGCCCTGACAGCCGAGAGCCTTCCCTCCTCTCAGCAGCCGCCGGTGTGGCGGTGGCGGGGACTCCGAGGGTGCAGTGGGGCGGGAGGTGGAGCAGAGAGCCCTGTCCGGGTGGGCTTTCGGGAATGGCGGTCGTGAGGTCACGAGACTGGCTCTCAGGCGGTGCCACCCTTGCCTGAAGCAGCCCTGTTTTTCAGTGTCTCATCATTGGAGCCGGCCCCTGTGGTCTCCGCACGGCCATCGACTTGTCCTTGCTGGGAGCAAAGGTGGTCGTGATTGAGAAGCGAGATGCCTTCTCCCGAAACAACGTCCTGCACCTCTGGCCCTTCACCATACATGATCTGCGAGGTTTGGGTGCCAAGAAGTTCTATGGCAAGTTCTGTGCGGGGTCCATCGACCACATCAGTAAGTGAAGCTGGCTCTCCTGCAGGTCTGCCCACCTCCCCCCGGTGTGTTCTGTAGGAGACCCAGGCAGGTTCCCTGAGGAGCGCGTCCGCGGCTGCCTGGTTTGTTTGCTCTGTGTCACCAGCATCTGCTGTGCAGAACCATGTCTACTGGGAGGCAGGACTAGGGCTCTGGAGTACAAGGGCTGAGCTCCGGGGTCAGTGAGTCAGGCCTCGGGCTCTCCTTCAACATGCGCAATGGTGGGATGGACACTGGGCCCGGGCCAGGCAGTAGGGGACCTGTGTGGGCCTTCACCACACTCGGTGGTTTCAGCCGGCTCTTTGGAGTGTGACGTGGAAGAGGCTGCGCTGGCGTGAGAACAAGGTGCTGTGGGCGCGCGGTCCTGGGGAAGCCGCAGCGGCAGGCACCGTGTTGGGTGCGTGGCAGTTGATGAGTCGGCGGCGGGATTCCTAGATTCTCATGGGGCCTGCAGGCCCGGGGCTCTCGTGCTCTTGCCCTCTCCACTCTCGGCGTGGCCTGTCTCTCCGGGTGCTTTGAAGTGGATGCAAGTCAGTGCAGACGTGGTTCTGTTTCTGTGACAGTGTGTGTGCAGGACGACTACGTCTGCCCTATGAGGTTGAGGTCTTGCGTGCTGAGCGTCACCGATGGTTCCAGGAAGGCCTGTCAGGGACCTCCCTGAGCTCCTCGCGATGCGTCCCAAACCCTTCGCTGTGTGAAGGCCATGCCAGTTTACCAGCCTGGCCACAGCTGCGTCTTCCTGGCGGAGGAAGGCCCTGGCCCTCTGCGGGGCTCTGGCACATAGAACGTCTCAGACCCCAGTTGTCTGTAATATAAAACGTGCGCCAGCGTGGGCTTGAGTGAGTCTGCGTGTGGGACTCAGAAGGGGTTGGTTGTGTGAACTGGGGAGACAACTGGAGGGTCTAGAGGAGGGTTTGCGTGGACTCCTGGACAGCAGCTGCCCATTCGGCGGGTCTGCCGGCTGACGTGCGGCAGGCTCAGCCACAGGGGTCCGATTTTTATCTGCCTCTGCAGTGGCTGTGTGTCTGGCACCTGGCAGGTCCTCACTGGATGTTAAATCAGTAAATCTCATGGGATGATGAGCAAGGTTTTCATTCATTTTGAGCCTTAGTTTCTACAGCTGTAGACCAGTCGGTGGTGCGGGGAGACAGTGAGAGACGATTGAGTTTGCTCTGGGCCTTTCCCTTCTCACCTCGTAGCTCTGTGGAGACGGGAGGTGAGGCGATGAAAGGGACGCTGAAGCCCAGGGAGTGGGGCTGCCCCTTCGGCCAGGCCAGAGGGAAAGCGCACAGTGGGTGCACCACGTCTGCCGCCTCCGGTCACAACCCAGGCTGCTGTCCTGCTGAGTCATGAAGCTCTGACTGAGTCGGGGAAGGTGGGAAGGCCAGTCTCCTGTTGGCCACAGTCTCAAGTTAATAGCTCACCCGAGAGGGGGAGCAGGTCTGTGTGTCTTTCCAGCGTGTTTCCAGCCCTTAACAAAGAAAGAGCCTATGGGACACGGCTTGGAACACGCTCCTGTCCCAGAACCTTGGAGAACCTGCGTCAGCCCTGTGTTGGCAGGTGGGGCCTGAGCAAGACCACCAGCGGGCAACCCCCCAACAGCGGCCCTGACGAGTGTTGTCCTTTGTCCCCCCAGGTATCCGCCAGCTGCAGCTCATCCTTCTGAAAGTCGCGTTGATCCTGGGCATTGAAATCCATGTCAATGTGGAGTTCCAAGGGCTCGTGCAGCCTCCTGCAGACCAGGAAAATGAGCGTGAGTAGGGGCGGCGGAGGCGGGAGGCGAGGCGAGGCGAGACGAGACCGGCACAGAGAACGAGAGCAAATTGCGAGCTCTTTTCAGATCTGGCTGCAAGGGGCTCTGTGTCTGTGCAGCCTGTTTCTTCCGAGGAGCTTCTGAGAGGCCTTGGAGATGGGCTGCAGCGTGCCGGCGCTGGCGCTCATCTCAGAGAACGGAGGGGCGGGGAGGTTCCCGCGAGGCTCCTGCCTCTGGACCACGCGTTTGCTGTGGGCTCTGCCTGCCGGGGTGTCCTGGGACGTCTCAGACGTGGGCATTGGTCTGGGCGCTGACCTGCACTCTGACTTTGGTCCACAGGGATAGGCTGGCGGGCCCTGGTGCACCCTAAAACGCACCCCGTGTCAGAGTACGAGTTTGAAGTGATCATTGGAGGGGACGGCCGCAGGAACACCTTGGAAGGTACTGGTCGGTGCTGCACAGCCTGGTGGGTGGCAGAGGGAGGGCGACTCTCTGCAGCCTGGGCGGAGAGCTGTGTCACCAGCGCCCACTCTGCTCAGAGCCCGAGTCGGGACCACAGCGTCCTGCAGGGCAGCATGGCAGGACGACCTCTCAGCTTAGGAACAAGGTGGCTTCCCTTTTGTTTTTAAATGGCATTCCTGGTGTTGCATAATATTCCAGTTGGTCAGATTTCAAATGTTTTGTTGGTGTGTGGGAGGCTTTGTGCTCTTTTCCGGGCTGTTGCATTCTTTGGTGAGTAAACTCCTTATTTTCCGGTGGAGAGGACTGCCCTGCAATGTTCCCATGGACTCCTCCCCACTGTGGTCCCTGCCACCATCAGCGGTGCCCCTCATGTCCCCACCTTCCAAGCCAGCTGCCACCACCTCTGAAGGTATCTCTCTCTCCAGGGTTCCGTCGGAAAGAGTTCCGTGGCAAACTGGCCATCGCCATCACAGCCAACTTCATCAACCGAAACACAACAGCGGAAGCTAAAGTGGAAGAGATCAGTGGTGTGGCTTTTATATTCAACCAGAAGTTTTTCCAGGAGCTGCGGGAAGCCACAGGTGGGTGTGGGTGCCTCAGAGAGTCGGGGTTGTGGGAGTCACCCACGACCCAGGCGCTCATTTCTACTGCGCTCTCCTGTTCTCTGCGTCCCAGGGCCTGGGCCCCTGCGGACAGGGTTCGCATGCATGTCTTTGTTTTTACGTGTTCGTTCTGCCTCCCAGCTCTTCCCGGCCCACCCTCCCTCCTCAGTCCTGCGGGTGGTTGGGGATGCAGGAGCCTGCGGTTGGCAGTCTTCTGCTTTATGGGGGCCCCGAGTGTGTCCTCTTGCTCCTGACTCCCACTTTGGCCTTGAAGTGAACCATGTGCTAGATGGGAAAGAGATTATTTTGTGACCGCTTTGGAATACATTAACATAAATGTCTTGGTGCAACAATAATGTACAGCAAATTCCAGTTCTTTTTTTGTAGAACATCATATCTTTCCATGACATCTGTATTTTTAGATTGAAATTAAAAGTCAATAGTTCACTCTCTGCTTCCAGGCATCCAGATGTCCACCCCATTCTGGGAAGTTCCCCAGTTGCCTTGACAACCGTAAAAGCAGCTTCACCTGGTCACTAACCCAGACCCTCTTATTAGATGTGAACCTTCTTCCTTCCCTCACTGTTGGCCGTTGTGTGTGGGATAACTTGGGGTGTCAGGGGACTACAGAGCAGCACAGGAGAAACTGAGCCCACCCTCTTTTTGAGGCTGGAACGGGCAGGAGGTGAGACTGCTCAGATGTCTTGGTCATTGTCCCCCGCCCTGCCTGCCTGCTCTTCTCCCTACACCTCTGCCTCCTGCTCACAGGCATTGATTTGGAGAACATCGTCTACTACAAGGACGACACGCACTATTTCGTTATGACGGCCAAGAAGCAGAGCTTGCTGGACAAAGGGGTGATACTGCACGTAAGTGATGATTCTCCCAGAGAGAGAGAGAGAGATCGTGAGTGCGAGCGTTAACTGTCCGGGGCGTCCTCTTGTGAGGGAGTGACAGTGAGCCAGCCCCTAGCTTGTCGTCTGCTAACATGTGCTCTCGTTTTTTGTTTTCTGGGTTTTTTTTTTTTGTTAAACTTAAAAAAATGACCTTGTACTAGGGAAATTTTCTAATATGAACAAATGTGGAGAGGACTGTCCGATGACCCCCATTAACAGAGCTTAACAGTTGTCAGCACATGGTCAATACTGTGTCAGGAGAGCCCAGCCCACCCCCGTCCCTGCTATTGGATTATTCCAAAGCACATCTCCAGCATTTTAGGAATAAATATTCAATTGACTGTGAGGTGATGTGATTTAAGGTTCTAGAGAATTGCAGATATGACTGATTGTTGGTTGGTTCATAAGGTGTCTTTTGGAAGGGGTGCTGGAGGGCACGGAGTTCGAGCAAGAAGCAGGGGGTGGTGTCCCCGGAGCCTGAACCTGGCCCTGGTTTTCCTGTAGATGCGGCCGTTGGTACCCCGGGACACCGACTGGGTTAGGGGTGATTGGACCCCAGCGGTCAGGGGACGGTCTGCATGTGAAGTCAGAAACCCCCGGGAGCTGGTTCTTTACGTGTGGTTGAGTCTCAGTGTGAGCGCTGCTGTCCCCGCACGGTGAGCTGGAGACGTGGGGCCCCAGGCTCAGGCTTGAGCAACCCCACCCAGACTCAAGAGTCGCTCCCAGGGGTCCCCTGTCTTCGGGGCAGCCCCAGCATCTTCTGCCATCACCTGGTGCCTGTGGTCCCATGTCTGGGAGGGCAGACAGACAGACCCTGCTGAGAGCATGGCCAGGTGGATCCGATGCCTCACCTCTGAGGCATAGTGGTGAGGCCGCTGGTGCCGGCTGCCGCGGTGGAGTGACCGTCTGCCATGCCCGGGCCTGACGTCCTCCCCTTTTCCTGTGTATTTAGAGGGCAGGGGCCACATGCGCAGCTAAAACTGGATCCACTCAGACCGCTCACTCTGTGGGAGCACTGCTTCAAGGGCAGCTTGAGGGTGTGGTTTGGCTTTTAGCGTCTCGTGGTGGCAGCTGAAAGTGCCATCAGAGCCCTTGGCAGCCGGAGGCTGTGCCCCAGGAGCACGGACCGGGCTCGGTTTGCAGCCCTCTCAGCAGGAAGCAGCTTCTTGGGCCTTTGTGTGGCGTGCCCCTTTCTGTCGCTTATCGTTGCTCTTCTGTGTTGGTGGGTTTCTGGGGAGCCTTTCAGAATGGTCTTAGTTTTTAAACTCCTATTCCGTCTTGAATGTCTTCCTTCCCAGTCCCCGAGGCGGCTGTCACTCCCACCTCCACGATTTTTGGCAGAAGCTTTGGATTCTGCCTTTGGGTTTGTTGAGTTGGGCTGAGCATTGCGCATGGTCCCAGTTGCCCAAAGCTGTTTGCTACCCAGAAGGTGGTGACTGGTGATAATGACAAGCAGCTAACCAGGCACCATCACGTAGGTCACTTCATTCTATGCTCAGCATGACCCTGTGAGGTGGACAGGACAGGATCAAAGAAGTAGCAACTTGCTCCAAGTAGATGGAAAAGCCAGGACTGTGTTTTCAGCAGCAAGGCCCGTGTTCTTTTAGAAGTGCCCGCCACCCTTCTTTGTATTCTGTGAAAAAAGACGTGTGGGAACACGCATCGCTGTGGGGGAAAGGTGGGGAGAAACTTGCTTGTCTGTGGTGTGTGCACTGTGGCTCAAGCCAGGTAGACCGCACCCGGCGTCTCCAGCGAGCCTCTTCCCTCTCGGGAGCTAGGACTACGCTGACACGGAGCTGCTGCTGTCCCGGGACAACGTGGACCAGGAGGCCCTGCTGAACTACGCCCGGGAGGCCGCCGACTTCTCCACCCAGCAGCAGCTGCCATCCCTGGACTTTGCCATCAACCACTACGGGCAGCCCGACGTGGCCATGTTCGACTTCACCTGCATGTACGCCTCTGAGAACGCCGCCCTGGTGCGGGAGCTGCACGGGCACCAGCTCCTCGTGGCCCTGGTTGGGGACAGCCTCCTCGAGGTGAGTGGGCAAGGGGGCAGCCCAGGGCCGTGGCGGACACCGTCCCGGGTCCCAGGAAGAGCGGGCATCCGTGTCCCGGGACAGGAACAGACACTGTGTAGGGCCCCTGGGAGGAGTGAGCGGCGGCAGCACAGGGTGACTCCCTGGGGGGCAGTGTCAGGAAGCCCCGCCAGACAGTCCCAGGGCCGGGGATGGCGGAGGGGCTGCAGCTCTCCTGCCGGGCCCTCCGCTGGGCGGTCAGAGGCTGCTTTCCACAGAGACTCTGTCTCAGAGCCCCTGTTCAGTTTCTGTCTCGTGAAAGGCTGTTCATCTTCGCTGTCTGTTTTCTCTGCTGTGACAGCCCTTTTGGCCGATGGGCACCGGCATCGCCCGGGGCTTTCTGGCCGCCATGGACTCTGCCTGGATGGTGCGAAGTTGGTCTCTGGGAGCCAGTCCCCTGGAGGTGCTGGCCGAGAGGTAAGGGGAGTAGCGGGGCCGCGGTGCAGAGGGACCTGGTCAGGCAGAGCCCAGGGTCGTCCCTCCTCTGCTTTCCCTTTCTTAACGAGAGCTGTTTCCACACGTGCGAGAGGAAGTTACAGAAACTTAGAGATTGTCTACTCCAAATGCTCGTCTCTCACGCTTTCCAAACGGAATTCGTTGCTCCTGATGATACCTGAATCCCCGTGCACCATCAAAGGGCCGTCCCTGCATCCTTTGTGACAGTCCCGTGAACAAATACGCGAGAGTAGTATGCAAGTCCTCGCATCCCCCAACTGGAGAGACTTGGAGTGATGAAGTCAGCAGGGTAATGCAGGAGATAGTAAAATAAGGGGAGGAATTAAAAGTGACTTTGAAGTCAAAGGAAAATACCAAACTGCTTGTCAGCATTTCTTAAAGTTTTGAAAGTCAGATGTCTTGAAGCGGATTGCTGCAGGTGAGGCGAGAGTCGCAGGTTGGGTGGTAACGAGCGAAGTCCTAACCCGAGACACGAGAGGCGGGGTTTGCTGCGTGACACGGGCGCTGGACGGTATTTGCAGCCAGTCACTCGGGGCACTGTGGGTGGCGCGGTGGCACCTTCTTTTCTCATGTGCGTCTCTGAAACGTTAGATGCTGACATACTTGAAACAACAAAACAGTGAGTGGACCTGCATTTTCTGCCGGAGTCAGGCAGTGTCTGCCCACAGCAGGGCACCCTCGGTTCTCATTGGCCCTGCCAGGCCCCTGGGGTCGCTGCCCTGGTGGGACCGGGAAGCAAGAGTTGAGGTGGGGTTGCAGGAAACTGGTCAAGGAGGAGGATTTGTCTCGTCCTCCCAATCATTTGGGGACCGTCCACACGCAGAAATGGCCTCCCAGGAGAGGGTGACGTCCTGGCTCAGGGCCGGACCCGAGTGGGGTGCTGTGTTGTTGCAGGGAGAGCATCTACCGGCTGCTGCCTCAGACCACCCCTGAGAACGTGAGCAAGAACTTCAGCCAGTACAGCATCGACCCCGTCACCAGGTACCCCAACATCAACATTAACTTCCTGCAGCCAAGCCAGGTGAGCACCTCTCTGCCCATGGTCCCTCTGCGGGTCTGGTGACAGTGCTTCTCTTGGGTGGACACGGGCAGCCTTATGTCTGAGTTGGTGGGAGGGGAGGGCCGACCCCATCGGCAGACTGAGCGGCTCAGGCCCAGGCTGGTTGGATGACCTGCCGGGAGGCCACCTGTGACAGAAGAGATGCCCAGGACCTGGGCCCACACCTCTGACCTCAGACTGCGTGTTCAGGAGGGCACCAGTCACTCACTGGTCGGCTCACACGACTTCTGCTGGC
Organism: Trachops cirrhosus; assembly: GCA_028533065.1. Lineage (NCBI taxonomy): Eukaryota > Metazoa > Chordata > Mammalia > Chiroptera > Phyllostomidae > Trachops > Trachops cirrhosus. Next base: position 74,848 of record CM052548.1, on the reverse strand, counting down.
ACAGTTGTCACCAGGCTCTGTCACTCGGGCGGGTCATTTCTCGTTCTCTGACCCTTGGTGTCTTCCTCTGGAAAACAAGGGGATGGTCCCTGCCACTCACAGATGGGGTCACTGGGGGGCAACAGAGGCCGTCCATGGGGGAGAACGTGGAGATCAGCCACTCTCCACGAGTAAAAGGTTGCTGGCCACTTTTCGGTACTGAGTTATTTCTCAGAATCTCAAAGCCTCACAGCTCCGTTGAAGGTGGCATTTTATAGAGTCTAGCCATCCCAAAGAGCCCACCAGGTTTTGGGAAGTAGCCATTCAACATATGTGCCTGTGTTCCTGTGGAATTTTTTATTCACTTTCTACCTGAAGTCGTCACCGTCAGGCTTGTGTCTGTGGGTGGTGAGTCACAAGGGTCCGTGGAACCTGCTGTGGAGGAACCTGCTGTGGAGGGTGCACGGGGTCCAGCCGCCAACCAAATGACCACACGTGGGCACCAAGACACCATTCGGGAAGCTTCATTTGTAACACGCGTGCCCCCGCAGGACTGTGGATAAATTCCTGCAGCATGCCCCACGGCTGAGTGCGTGCAGCCGTGAAAAGGCTGAACCGCCACTACATTCAAAGCAGATGCACCTCGGAGATACTAACAGTGCACAGAAGAACCCCACACCCAAGTGGGTGCTGTGTGACGTCATTTATACAGAGTTCAAAAGCAGGAAGACTGGTCCTTGGGGACAGAAGTCTCAGTTGCGGTCACCATCCGGGAAGGGTACTGACACCAGGCTGGACCTGTCGGGTCGGGTCCAGTGGCACTTGGGAATCTGCACCTACAAAAATGCGCCAAGCTCGACTGTATGTCCTGTGAGTGAAAGAGTGAGCTAAAGAGCAACAGCAACGGCAACAGCAGAGGCCTGGCAGAGACTGGCTGGCAGAGGGACCGTGGTAGCCCGGCAGTGAATCTGCACGCAGCTTCCTAGCGAGTCGTGTTTGTCTGTGACCCAGCACGTTCCGGAAAGGGTTCAAAGGTCCTCCTGACTTGTCTGCGCTTTGCCCCGCCTGCTCTCCCAGCCTTCCATCTGTCATTCTGTGCGCTGGGGGGAGTTTGTTACTGGGACTTGACTTCCTTCCTCACAGCACTTTACCTTTCTGCCAGGTGCGCCATTTGTATGACTCTGGGGAGGCAAGAGACATCCACCTGGAGCTGGAGGGCCTGGCGCACCCCAGGGCCACCCCCAAGCTGACTCGCCATGGTGAGTCCCAGCCCCGGCCTGTGCGGGTCGGGGACCGTCAGAGCAGTCTGTGACCACGTGGTCAGCTCCCATGCACGGTGGTGTGTATGGTGCTGGTTCTGCCTCTCAGGGCACATCTGGAAGTTTCTGGAGGCGTTTTCATTGTCCTGACTGGGGAGGGAAGGTGCAGCTGACTTTCAGGGATGCGGCTCATGGCCCTGTGGTGCACACGTCAGTTCCCAGCCGGGACATCAGCCATGTCGAGACGGGGAGAACATGGTCTAAGAAGGTATTGGGAGGGTACCAGTCACCTGCTCAGACGGAGACGGGTACTGCTGAGGAGGAGGACGGGGAGGAGGGCGTATAGGCGCACATGCCGGCTGAGGACCAGGGGAGCACGTTTGCCGAGTGCGGTGACGTTGCCACCACATGGGGACAGAGAGAAGGCCGATGCGCCCTGTGTAGGGAAGCTTTAAAGGAGAGGGATGGGCGGACCCCATGCGTGCAGGGTGGGCTGGAGGAGGCGAGCAGCCCGCCAGGAGCCATGCTGATGGCCACAAGGCCTCCCCCAGCACTGATGTGAAAGGGGTAACGAGGTGGGGCCATGGAGAGTGATGAGAGGGGCGGGCCACGGGGGGCACCGCTGGGTCCCAGCCCAGGCTCTGCCATGTGTGGAGGGAGTGGTCTTGAGCAGGTGACTGGTGTCTCTGAGCCCTGGTGCCACCTAGGTGAAGTAGGGTGACAGCCACCTGCCTCTCGTGCTGGTCCCCAGGCTCGTAGGTCTTGGTGCCTGACAAGGTGCTGTTCCTGCCGACGGTGACTTTCCAGACCAGTTGGGCGTGCTACAGAGAGGGCCCACGTTGGTGCTGCTAGGTGACCACGCTTCTATTGGTGTTTTTTTTGTTGTTGTTCTTTTAGAGTCTGTACCTCGTTCAAACAAGCTGCTGAGCTGGTGCCAAAGGCAGACGGAGGGCTACGCAGGGGTCAACGTGACGGATCTCACCGTGTCTTGGAAGAGTGGCCTGGCCCTGTGCGCCCTTCTCCATCGGTATCGCCCCGATCTCATGTGAGTTGTGGCCAGACTTCCTGTTTCATTTTATGTCCCCAAGGTCTTGGAGCTCACTGCTATCACGTTGCTAAATTTGTACTTTTTTCCTGGAGTGAAATCCATAGTAAGACGCTTTCTCTAGAAAGCAATGATTAATTTTGATTCGATTCTGTTTAAAACTGAATGTCAAGCATTATGTAGTTAAGCATGGAAATGATTCCCTGAGTTTTTAAAATGACAGCACTCAGATGGTCAGAAGCTGATTTTGACCCCCGACCTGGGAGTGTGGACTTCACACAGAGGGAGCCTCTGTGTAGGGACTACAGGCTGCGCTCTGCTTCCGCCGCCTGCCTCTCCACTGTCACTGGCCGTAAGAGAGCTGGCTGGGATGCGGGGCTGGCTCACGGCGTGTGTTCCCCGCGCCTGGTGGTGTTCTCTCCCATCAGGGCCCACATACCTGCAGATGCCTGCTCAGCCCTGCGACCCTTGGGTCACCGTGGTCACCCCCAGTGGCCGCTCCCCTGAGGGCCTCCGTGCCGAATCGGTGTGGTAGGATGACCCAGGTCAAGCAGACGACTTACGCACAGCAGGCTCCCCGAGGGTGTTCGCCCTGGGCGCCAGACGGGCGTGTTTGGAGCAGAAGCACAGCTTGTAGAGTTTTTTTGGCTGCCTGTTCTTTTATCATTAGGTCCACTTAAGGGCCTGGTTTTGTGTGTTTGTTTTGTTTTAATGTTTGCTTAAGAAACCCGAAAGGCCACAGTTCCTGTTTGTGTTAGGCTGCAGTGCACAAGGCAGGAGCTGCAGCAGCAGCCTTGCCTGGGGTGGGCAGTGTGGGAGCTGGGTTTCTGGCTGGTGCAGGGAAAGGCGAGTGGCCCTTTGTTCCTGCACCATACCTCGCGCAGAGGTAACACAGGGCTCGCCCCTCCGAGAGCGTGGGGGGGGGGGCATGGAAAAGACTGATGCGTGATGGTACAGGAGTGCTCGAAGGAAGAGCCAGGTGAATGAATCAAAGCCCTTCCAGCAGGGAAGAGGGGTGAGGCGGCAGTGACTGGAGGAGGCCCAGCGTGCGGGGCAGGGGGTGTGGGTGAGGGACCCGCTCCTGTCGGGATGACTGGCGGCCGGCTGTCTACTGGAGGCCTGGGCTGTGTGCTCGTCACAGAGGGCAGCGCTGTGCGGAGGGAACTGGCCCGGGTCAGGCCACGGGGACCCCACTCAGGGTGAGTGTGTCGGTCAGCAGGCTCAGTCTACGGGAAAAGGCGTTTTTGAAAATGAAAGCCTGCTGTGGGCCAGGCGTTGGCACAGTGCGAGGCCAGCCCCCTTCACCCGCCGCTGAAGGAGACTCGCAGTCGTCCCTGGGTGGAGAGCAGCAGGCTCAAAACCCAGTGGGAAGCACTTGTTATTCTAAGTACTTGGGAAAATTCAAGAAATTTAGCAATGGAAAAATCTTTTGAGGAAAGTTTTGGAATTCCCCTTCAAAGAGGAGCTGAGTGAGGTTTATCAGAGCGGATTTGGGGCGTCGGGCTGGTCAGGGGCCCCAGGGAGATGCTGCCAGGCCTTCAGAAGCAGTCAGGTCCAAATAGGGTTTTCATTTTCATGGAGCATTAGGTTAATCAATATAGAGCACACACAAGATGCGGAAAACACATATGGGAGGGCCCCTGTTCTTGAGCCTGTGTTTTAGTAAGAAATTTATGTAATTGGGAAAATGAGGAGAAATAACAATCTAAACTTCTAAACTAATAAAATACTCTGACCTAAAAAAAAAACAAACCCACAAAAAAAAGAAAGAAAGAAAATGATGGTAGTTTTTCAGCTTCTCCCTCTTCTTTTTTCCTTCATGGATAGATTCAATCGTTTTTCTTTCAAGGGTGATTTGCCCTCAGATTTCAGGGAATCCCTGCCCACAGGATTTGAGCTGAGCTACCAAAAAATGGTGGTGACTTCCTGACTCTGTGTTTTTGGTAAGGGGACAAGCTCCCCATCTTGACGCATTTTCCTTACCCCGTTTCTCAGAGACTTTGATTCTCTGGAAGAGCAAAACGTGGAGAAGAACAACCAGCTGGCCTTCGACATCGCTGAGAAGGAGCTGGGCATCTGCCCCATCATGACGGGCAAGGAGATGGCCTCAGTGGGCGAGCCCGACCAGCTGTCCATGGTCATGTACCTGACCCAGTTCTACGAGATGTTCCGGGACTCGCTGTCCTCCCGTGGTGAGGACCTGGGGCTTGGGTGGGGCGGGACCCTCGTGTCCTCGCCGGTGCTCCCCAGAGCAGGCCGGCACTGACTCCCGGGCCTGCCTGCCGTCCTCACCCAGGACTCTCGTGCCAAGGCTGTGAAGACGTAACAGCTCTCCTGTCCGGAGGGTTCCCAGACTCCACCACCTTCTCCTCCCTTTTCTCTCAGAACCAGCCTTTCTGAAACAAGTGGTTCACGCTCGTGGGCTGCCCCTCTCCTGCCCAACCTTTGTCACCCCAGCAGCCCTCACTGCTCTGCCAGACAGATGTTGGCCATCACGAGGCCCCACACATCCAGGCGCACCTCTCCTCCTGTGGCTCGCTGCGCGTGGCTCGCTGCGCCGGGCTGCACGGTGGGACGACCTCCCTTCCTGGACTCTCTCTCGTCCTCAGCGTCTGGGACCCTGTCCCAGACGGGCTCCCACTCTTCCTTCTGTCACTGTTCCTCCTCTGGCTCCTCTGGCTTCCCCTCCATTCTCCCGCTTTCCAGCATCTGTCCAGCATGAGGCCCCAGTCCGTCCGCCTGCTGCCCCAGGAGTTTCCGTCGCCATCTGTTGGCTCTGGAACGAGCAGAGCGTGGTGCTTAAGAGCGTCACCCATGGTCCTCAGGCTGGGTTTGCACCCCAGTCCTAACACCTGTCCAACTTTGGGCCAGTTACTCCATTTTCTTGTGCCTCAGTTTCCCCATCTGTAAAACGGGGTTTTCTATAATTAAATTGTGATATGCTAAGAAGAATGCTTCTCAAATGGAAGCACTTAATAAATGTTAGCTATACTATTAGTTTCAACTGTTTTAAAAATTAATGTTGTCACTTAGAAGACATTGGAATCTGTAGTTGGTGATGCTCCGGTGTCTTCCAGCCCATGTGGCCTCATAGATGTCTGTGGCTTTTTCTGACAAGATGCACAGTTTTTACAGCAGAAATCTAAGGCTGGGACATAAGTCCACATGGTTAGGGAGCCCCTCGGTGTGTGTGGGTATGTGGGCTTGGCGCCCCAGACCCCGTGGCCCTGCGTCCCCCTCTCTGCCTTGAGGCTTTTATCACAGAGATGAGGCTCCAGCACTCTGCTCGGACGACCAGTCACAGCCGACTTACAACTCCTGTAAAAGTTCCTGTGATGCAAGTGGAGGGAAGGAGTGGGTGGTGTTTGTGTTGATGGAGAAAGAGACTCGGTGTCTAGACCTGAGTGCATTCTGTGTGATTTCCTGCTGACCCTTCAGAGCCTCCAGGGGTCCCGAGAGACCCCTGAGGCCGGGGCAGCCTGGTCGGTCCTTTGGGGCCTCTGCAGCGCTGTCCTTGACCGCTGCCCTCTGTCCACAGATGCCGCGGCCCTGAACGCTGAGGAGAAGGCAGTGCTGGTAGCCAGCACCAAGTCCCCCATCTCCTTCCTGAGCAAGCTCGGCCAGACCATCTCCCGGAAGCGGTCCCCCAAGGTGAGTGGAAGCAGCTTTGATCAGCTGTGAGCCCGGGGGCAAGGTGTGGTATTGCGAATAATGCAGTCTGGTTCCTTCTTGCTGCAGGATAAGAAGGAGAAGGACTTGGACGGTGCTGGGAAGAGGAGGAAGACTAGTCAGTCCGAAGAGGTGAGAGTCATCTGGCATTTGTTGGAACGATTACGTCGAATCACCCTTTTTGTCTTAAATCCGTAGTTTTCAAACGTGTTGCTAGACCTTCCCGTGTCCCCCTTTATCAGACTGCTTGTGGGCAGGCGCTTTTCTGTGGGCTCTGCCTCTGTCTGATGCTTCGGTGACACACACAAGCCTGCTGTCCTGGGCGGTGATGACGCCAGCAGTAGTCGGGGACCCTCTCCCAGTCCCTTGGAGACCGGAGCTCGGAAACACGCTCACCACGTGCTCCTTCCGGGAGGGGCACGTGGGACCCTCTCACGGGGGCCGTTTGGTGTCGCTGTTGATCAGGAGGACGTGCCCCGGGGCTGCAGAGGAGGCCGGCAGGCTCTGGGGAGCGCTCCGACTGACCGGAGGACCGATGCTGCCCTTGGCAACCAGAACAAAGTCAAGTACATGGCGACCCAGCTGCTGGCCAAGTTTGAAGAGAACGCGCCCACCCAGTCCAGCGGCCTGAGGAGACAGGTGAGCCCTTCTCACACCTGGCCATCCCCACTGGAAGGGGGACTCTTCTGTCAAAGGAGATGGGGGCTCATGGCTGAGCCCGGTCTCTGCGCGTCCCTGTCCGGGCATGGCCGACGAGCTCTCGGAGTTCCTGGGGCCTCGTGCTCCCCCTCGTCTGAGGCATCGGGTGGCAGTCAGCAGGGGGATTTTAAACGTATGCCTCTGTGTTCACATTTGTGCTATAAAAGAAGTTCGTGCCGAGTCCCGTCCCCGCTCAGCTGCCCTTCCCTCCGGTCTGTCCTCGGTGCACGCCGGTTCGCACAGCCAGGCCGTCCCCCACATGCAGGTTCCGGGCTGCTTCTGTAAGGAGTTGGGCCGCAGCCTCACCGTCCGCTCCCGGCAGTACCTGTGCTGTGTGCCAAGCCTGCCGGCTCCTCCTCTGGGGCCAGCACACTGGTTCCTCGTCCTCTGAACATGGCACAGAGGTGACAGATGTCCTGGTTAGGGAGCAGCTCTGCGTGCCCCAGGTGACTCTCCTGGGCGCTCCTGAACCAGGTTGAGACAAGGAACCTTGTGCAGTTCCTTGGGTGCACGACTGGCATCCCAGGTCCCGCCTGTGGGAGCCTGGCAGAGCCTTGAGGGGCGTCTCTGCGGGGCCTTGTCTCTGCTCTCCCTGGTCTGAAAGCCACTGAGACGTCCGCAGGGTGGGGCCGGGACCCGGAGGTTCACCCCCAGGGACCTGCCCCCTTTGGCTCTTTCCTCATCCTCAGCCCTCTGCGCTCAGCTCTGCATCAGCGATCGCCCTGTGGGTGGAGGGGGCTGGGCTCCAGGGATCGCTCACCTGTAGGCTTTCTTCGTTTTCAGGGAAAGGTTAGTGTCCAAACCAGAGCGAATGGTTGAGGCTCAGAACCTTGAGCTCTGGAGGAGGGGGAGGAGGACCACAGCCCCTGTCCTTCTGGGGCTGGGGTTTTGTTTCCTTTATTAAGAGAACCTCTGTAAGAATTGATTCTGTGTCTCCACCCCCCACCCCCAGTACAGATATGTGTCTGTCCTCCACAAGTCCTTTCTGTGTCTCCCACCTTAATACCTCTTATTTTGCTTTGTCTGCATGTCCTGTCCCCCCACCTGGCCCGTGTGTCACAGCCGACACAGGAGCGTGGGGCCGGCCAGCTGTCCCGCGGCCGACCCGAGCAGGGCCGCCCTGCTCCCACCCCACAGTGGAAACAGGTAAAGGACCTGTCTGGAACCAGAGTGGGCGCTACCTGAGGGCTGCCCGCCCTGCTCCTCCTGAGCCGGCCCATGTGGGGCCTCCCTTGAACCCAGCCAAGCCCAGGACACATGCACACTCACGTCAGTGACAACTCTGGGCAGGGTGACAGCGGCACAGATCGCATTTCACGGCTCCTTCCACTCCCTGGGGTTGAGAAGCCCGTTGGCAGGGGGCTGTGACTTGGATGTGGGAACCAGCTGAAGCTGTGTGGCCAGCTGTTTCGGTGCCCTGGTCTTCGGGGTGTTGCCATTCTAACTCCGTCCCAAGCTGCCTGGGGGCTGATGTGTTCCTGGGACCACTGGAGGGAGGAGCTGCAGAGCGGGGCGAGGTGGGGGCAGCCTTTCATGGCAGACAGGAAAACGTCCAAGAAATCGTCTTGAACTATCAGTTTGATTTGCTTCAGACCCTGGACAAAGAGGATTATGGGCCTCTTCTTGGACTTTGTCTACATTTAAAGCGCCCCTTTTAGAAATTTTCTCTAGCAGGGTTGTGGATCTCATGGCAGCTGCCTCCCGTGAGCAGCAGGAGAGAGAGGAGGGGTGGGGGAGCCCCACTGTGCCCCCTCTGCGTCAGCCTAGACTCGTTTTCTCAGACTTGGTTCCGTTTAGGGCGGAGGTTCTGAGATGCTGGGGGGTGGGCCCACTGGCCCGCAGTGTTTCAGTGCCTGCTGCTGCCAGGCAGCACTGAGCAGTGGCCAGCAGGGTTAATGGGGAATATGTTCAAGGCAAAGTGAATATGACTTGTGTTTCTCACCTGTATTTTCACGTGAAGCCACGTCAGAGGCTGAAGTGGAAAATTTGGAAAAAATGTCCAGATTCGGGGAGCCAAGTGGCCCCATCCCTCTGCTGGGGGGCCTTATGAGGGTGAGGACCGCATTGGAGACTCCCGTCCCTTCCCTCGAAGTCTCGGTGGGAAGCAGGATTGGAAGGTGGTCTCTGGTGGAGGGACTGCTGAAGGGCAGCGTGACCTCTTGGCTGGGCCTGAGCTCCAGACCCTCATGGGACTCAGGGGCGGTGAGCAAGGGGGGCAGCTGTCACCCATGTGGACAGGTGAGCAGGTGACCCTGGGACACATGCCTGGGCACCCGTGGGTGAGTGTGGGGACATCTCGGGTAGGAAGTGCATCCCGAGGAGCTGCCTGTGGCCTGGGGCATCTGCCCGGAAGGGCATCAGGAGCTTGTGTTTGGGGGCCCGTGTGTCCCCTGTTGATGACGCGTCTGGCGCCTTGCACCTCGTGCCTATGCTTCATGCAGATGTGGAGACGGTCTCAGTCCGTGACAGAGCACCGCTGAGCTGGGCAGGCAACAGGGCCAAGCCACAGCCTCTCCTGTGGGCTCTGGGGGTTGGGCCCCAGCCCAGCAGTCAGGCCGAGCCACCAGGGGTGGGTGAGAGACCAGGTGCCTGGAACATCCCGCCAGGTCCCTGACCTCTGGAGGGGGAGCTGTGCCTTTGCTTGGCTGTGAGGGAATGAGTAGGGTGTTCCCTGGTAGTTTTTTCCCAACACCAAGCAGGGAGGGTTCGGGCCTTGCAAGTTGCTGGTAGATTTCCCTCCTAAAAGATAGACACCTGGGGACAGAGGGTTGGGGCAGCACTGGGCCCTTTGCACTGACCCACCCGGGCTGCCACCCCCCTCAGGAGTGGGGCTGCCTGGCAGCACATGGTCCCGACCCAGGTGGGCACAGAACGAGGCAGGAGAGTGTGGCAGTGCCCCCCAGGGGCCCAGGACCGGTTTTAACGTGAAGGGTTCCCGAGGGTGCTGCTTGCCAGGGACTTTCTTGCTCAGCCCTCCTGGATCTCAGTGGCACATCCTGGAGGCACACGGCACCTTGTCCAGCCGAGGTGGAGAAGGAGGTCGTCTCAGGAGGTGGGAGCAGATGGGGGGGCTGCTGCCCAGCCCCACACGCACACAGTCCTCCTCTCAGGCCCCACTGGTCCTGCTCCACTCGGTGGTTGTTTCCTGAGTCCCATGGGACTCTCCTCCCGGACAGACTTGCCAGGAAGGGGTGCAGGGAGAGGATCAGGGCGGGGAGGTGTCTGTGGGCATGGGTGTGGTTTCAGGTGGTGAAAGGTACTCAGTTCTTACATCCTAGTTCCCATACTTCCTTGTCTCCTTGGAGTTAGGAGCCTGAGGAGAGGAAGCGGTGGCAGGAGGTCCCACAGTCGGCCCTGAGCACAGGCTAGCTGCTCTGCCGTTGCTGGGGGTGCAGGGGAACCCCGTGGGGGTGGCCCAGGTGCCCTTCCTCTCTGTTTATAACCAAACTCAGTTCTTCTGTCCCCCCCCACGTCCCTGATGGAGCCCGCTGAGAAGGACATGCCCTTGGCCTTGGCCCCTGGTGTTTAGAAGGGGCTGTACCTCGAGATGGACCTGGACACCCACCACAGGCTGCGTGCGCCACACGGCCATCCTGGCCACTCGGTGTGGGGCGGGGAGCTGGGGGCGCAGGGCAGGGGCCCCTTGGTCCTTCTGGATCCAGCTGGAATGTGGCCACAGTTTCACCAGTCTTTTCTCTGTTTGTGTCTGTTGTGCAAAAGCGGCAGGGAAAGGAGCGTTCGCGGACCTGTCCCAAAAAAGTGATCACGCTCTCTCCATCCCCCACTCCACCTCCCTGCCGGGCATGTGGCAGCCAGCAGGTGACCTTGTGTGCATGCCCCGTTGTCTGTCTGTGCCGTCCTGCCTGTCTGTGGGTGGCTGGGGCAGAGCCCACACCAGGACCCCTCTCTTCAGGGATAACTGTCACAGAGCGGAAAGACCGGTGGTAACCGGAGCAGCCTTTATGGCTACACAGTCAGGCTCCTGCCGGACCTCGGGAGACAGCAGCTCGCATTCACACCCGCGCGGCTGCACCCGTTCTGTGTCCTGGGCACCCAGCTCTGCTCGCACAGGCTGAAGTTCAAATTGCGTCTGTCATGGAGACGAGGCCCCGAGCCCTGGGGAGAGACACGTGGTCACGCGACCCCATCTCAAGCTGCCGTTTTTGCCTCGCCGCCCACGGGACGGAGCTGAGATGAGCTTTGGGGAGCTTTCAGTGGGGCTGCACAGCAGACCTGCTTCTTCCGATTCTGACAGCTCGGCCCCTGCTTAGCCCCGTGCTGCCCAGACACCGGCCCTCCCCCTGGCCCAGGCAGACCCTGGGAAGCCACGCTGTGGTGGGGCACAGCAGCCATGCGCGGTGCTGAGCACTCTTCTACGGAGCCGGCCTTTGTTGTGTCTCCCCGTAAAGTAAAAGGCCAGCTGCAGAGGCAGGACGTGGGGCCTGGGCTGGCCACTGCTGCCCCACGCCTGTCTCTGCGTCAGAGCAGCGCACAGGAGCAGGCCCCCCTCCCCGTGTGGTCTTGGCCGTTCTTCCGGGAGCCTGGCGAGGCCCTAGCTGCCGTTCCCCCTTTGCAGAGGAGCCTGAGGTGTAGGGCAGGGATCACCCAGGGAGACCCAGAGGCCCAGCTCTGGCCTTGTGCTGCCTGGACCAGAGCAGCTACAGCGGAAGCTTCGGGTCAGTGTCCCCAGTACAAGGCCCTACGGGGGCCCAGGCACCCCATCCCCATGGCTCTTGCCTGTGTGTCTCCTTGGGGCAGCGCAGGCAGCTGACCCCCTCAGCCAGGTTCCTACTCAGCCACGCAGGTGTCCTGTCCACTGGCACCACTTTCGGGCTTTGCCCCCCTTGCCTCCACTTGTCCCTCTTTCACAAATGCCGCTTTTCCCCATGCTCCTGTGCAGGGACCACTGCACCCCTGTCCCCTGGGGACAGTGTGTGTCACCCACCTTTCAGCTCTCTGGAGAGCCCCCCCCCAACCCACCTCTCTCCTCTGGCCTTCCGCCTGATGCCGCTGGCCTTGTGCCACCTTTGCACCAATATGTCCCTGCTCATCCTGCTGCTGACCTCACTGGGGGCCGGGTGAGCAGCACAGCTGTGCACAGCGTGGTCCTTGGGTCACCAGCTCTGGTGTCAGTGGGATTGGGGTTCCTTGGGTTGGGGCTTGGTTGGGGGCAGGGGTCTGTGTTGACGTGTCTCTGACTTTACAGCTTTGTCACTTACGTCCAAATAGAGCTTTTAGATGGAGCTTAAATGTCTCCTTTGTTGCCAACAGACGCACAGGGACCATGATGCCGACCACCGCGGCAAGCAGCGTCCCCACCATGAGCGGGTAAACGTACGGACAGCCTGTGGCCCAGGTTGCTGAAGCCACACAGATGGGCACATGAGGGGAGGGGGATGGTCCCCCTCCCCTTGCTTTTTGCACGCTCTTGTCACCCAGCCGAGAGCCAGCACCCTTTTGCTGACAGTGGTGACTGGTGCTGGCAGCATGCACAGCTGAGTGCCCATCGAGGCACTCTGATCAGGCGGATCCTGTGGTTGGGGGCCCGTGGCACCCAGTTGCTGCCCCCCACCCTGTTCCCACTCCAGCACACGTGTGTGGCTTCTCAGGGCACAGGGTGGGAGCAGCCAGCAGGTGGCCTTTGCTCAGCTCCGAGGACAGAGGTGGGGCTGAGGTGGAAATGCTCAGGGACGGGGATTTCCTGAATGTCAGGAAGACAAAGGGAAGGAAGGCGATGACTAAGGGGGGTTGCAGAGGACGGCTTCCACCACCCACAGAGAGAATGGCAATGACATTGGGCTATTGGGTGACTTGATGGGAAGCAGAGGTGCCCGTTTTAAAAAGCCTGTTTATGTCATGCCTGTGCCCCGCCCCCCCCCCCCCCCCCGTGTTTGCTGTCACCTGTAAAGGTGGCCTGGCAGGAGGGGCGGGGGGCCGTGCCGGTGCTAACCTCACATGGGTCTGCAGCTGCCTTCCCCACCTCTCCTGCCTTCGCTCTCCAAGAAGCCCGGCCCCGGCTCCACAGTCGCTCAGCGGCTTCTCGGTCCGTTGGGAAGCTGGTCACAGGCCCGGTCCCTGTGCCTGCGATGGGCCAGGCACACAGTCGGGCCGTGCAGAGCATGGCTTCCACACACAGCTCCGTGTGCCCGGCCTCTGCATTTTCACAGAGTGGGGCCTTGCCCTGTGTGCTGCAGAATACGTATTTCGTGAGGACTTGATGGTTTTTACCGAGACAAAGAGTGAGGGAAGCGTGTGGAATCCAAGGAGACACGCAGGTGGGGAGGGATGTTGGGGTCCGGGGCCGCCGTGCGCAGGAGGGAGGGCGGTGGCAGGGGGCCTCCTTCCCTTTTCCCACAGGGCTGGTTTCCAGACGCTGCAGAGCAGGGACGTCTCGGCGTCCCTGCGCTGCGTCCTCGCAGGACTTCCCGTGACAGTGCTGCACACACGCTGCTGCCCTCTGCCCCACTGCCCCTCACACCCCTAAGCACCCACTGCCGGGCCCCTGGAAGCTCAGTCCGCTCTCCCTCCTACTGGGTCGCACTGCTCTGCGGCGATGCCCCCCAGCACCCCCTCAGCTGGTCATGGGGAGCACGGGCTGGTGACGCTCACACTGTCGTCCCTCTGCACTGTGATGTCAGTGCGGGCTGCTGGGAAACTGAGCATGTCTCGTTTGCCAAAACTCCGCCACCTTCCCTGTGTCCGGGGACTGCGTGGGTCTGTCCCTGCAGAGACCCCACCCGTGCTGCCCATGAGGCGCCCATAGTCTGCAGGGGACCGGGAGCCTCATGTCCCTCCTCGTGGGGACAGCTGGGGTTGGGCAGGCTCCCTGTGGGCAGAGCACTGGCGTCGGGAGGAGGAAGAGCCACGCTGCTGGCCTTCATGTGGGGGGAGAGCGAGCTTTCCCCTGGACTTGCATCTCCGGCCCAGGAGAACCTAGCACGGGGGTGAGAGGCTCTGCAGAGCCCCAGTCCGGGGGCAGAGGGGGCAGGCCTCGCATGCTGCTGCTGAGAGCACTCCTGCACCACGTGGCTTCTCGGTTCACAGTCCGAAGCGGGGAAGGCCCTGGAAGTGCCGGGCTGTGCAGGTCCAGGTCCATGTGTGACTCCACGTTTCCTCTGATTCTTTTCTCCGTCTTGTGTTTTGTAGCCAGAGTCTGAACCTTCTCGTCGATTTTTTGTCGACCAGTGGGAGCTTTCTCTTAGTCTCCGTTCCTCCAGCCGCCCTGCCTCTCCCTCCTCTGACTCCCTGCGACAGGTAGCAGGCCTGGGCCGGCGGAGCTCTGTGTGCCTGCAGCCTCTGCGCACGTCTCTGCAGGCGTCCGCCGGGGCAGGCGGCGGCGGAGCGCTCAGCTTTGGCTGGTCTCCTGTAGGGACCCGTGTGCGTGTGTGTGTGTGCGCGCGTGTGCATCAGCCTGTTTTACATGTGCCGTTTGTGAGCATGCGCCTGGGTTGGACAGGCTGCCCGCTTCTGCTGCCAGGTTCTGTGGACATAAACCTACTTCCAGCACATTTCAGCTGCATCAGTAGTGGTAACACTTCTCGGCTGGTACGTTTTTAACTCCAGATGTCTTTACGTTAACGTGTGTTAGAAAACAGGAACCACAGCTTAGTTGATCTCAAGGACTGTGGGCCTGAGCCAGCCTCACAATCGTGGACAGAGGACGGAGGGTCGCTGCCTTCCATCTCGCTTCCTGTCCTCAAGTCTGCGCTGGCCACGGACGGGTGTGTGGAAGCAGGTGCACAGGTGGCAGCAGCAGGACAAGTCCAGCCATGGCTGCGCTGTGACTGTTTCTCAGAGCAGGAAGAAGGAAACCACCCGCTCTTTATGCCCGGGACACACAGAGCCTCTCTTGGGGGATGCTTGTCAACATCATCACATCCCTGAGACCTGGGTGTGACAAGGACCTGCACACGCAGCCATCTGTGAGCTGGTCCCAGGGCTGTCCTCAAAGTGCAGTGTGTGGGCTGGGGGACATGCACATCAGCGTGGCCCCAGGGCCCACTCTGCATCCCAACCTCGCCCCTGACACCCAAGCCAGGCCTCAGTCACCGCAGATCGGAGGAGTGAGGTTCCCACTCCTTCTCGTCAGCTCCGCTCTGCCTGGCGCTGGTCAGCTGCCAGCCTCAGGTCCCCAGGGACCCTGACCTAAGGAAGCTTCAGTGTGAAGGCTGCATGTTTTTCTCAGCCACTAAAATGCACCTGAGTCCTCAGCCTCAGCTCCAGCCAAGCCTTAGAGCATCGCTGACCCACTTTGACATGGTCAGCGTCCCCTCCAGGGCTTCCCGTTCTTCCAGCCAGGGCACACCTCACTCAGCAGTTCCCTCGCACGTGGCTTTGGTGTCTGTCCACTCCAACCCTTTCTAACTGCAGTGCTGGCTTCCCTGAGACAGCTGCCCCTCGAGCCCTGTGTCATGCAGCTCAGGAGCAGAGTGTCCCCCATGCAGATGTCCTGGCCGTCTGCACACAGAAGCATCCCTGGGCGTGGAGCCCCCCAGGGATGGCCAGCAAGACTCTGGCCTCATTCCCCAGGCCAGACTCACAGTGGGGTTCCCTAGCAGGAAAGCTTGCAATTAGAATTGGATGGTTTCTCCTGTTACATCAGCATTGCTAGAAAGAAGACTGGTTTGGTTAGATTTTTTTCTTTTTCAACCTATAAAAACCAGTTCCTCTGGAATAGAAACCTTTTCTGACTTCCCAAGGCTAAACAGAGGAGCGTGTCTGTATGCTGGGGGTGCAGGCCCTGCAGCTGCACCTGAACTGCCCGCCCTGGCCAGCCAGCAGCCTGGCCCTGGGGCCTGGGCAGAACACAGACACCCACAGCGCAGATGGGCTGGCAGGGGCCGTCCAGACAAAGCCGGGGGATGTCCAATGCCCCTGACGGTGGTTATGAGTGGAGCATCACCCACGAGGAGGGAGGTTATCTGTCACTCACTTGGAGAGTCTGGCTTTCCAAAAATGAGCTTTCTCACTGAGGAAACGACCCCCAGGCCCTCCCAACCCCAGAACCATGCTGTCAGCCAGGCGCCCCTGTCGGGATAGCATCACCCCCTGAGTTCTCTGTAGGGTTTCAGTCACCAGGGACAGAGGCCCATCTTACTCTGCTCTGTGTTTGTGCCCCGTCTGTCTGCCAGCCCGCCCCCCATGCACAGGACTGAGTTCCCCAGACAGACAGGCCGGACGGGCCCCCGTCCTGGGCGCAGTCCCCCACCCGGCCGTCACTCCGCGTGGACACCAACACCTGTTGCTTCCCTGCTTGTGGACACCGTGTGGGCATGGTCTGCTGCTGCACCTTGTATTCACTGTGCACCTTTTAAAGAGTTCTTCGTCTTAATTCATTTGTTTTTCTTCTCATTCCCTTCATTCTGGTCTCTGTGTAATCTACAACCAATAGAAGTATATAAAGATGTACACGGGTGGAGTGAGCTCATTGGCTGAGCAGATAGCCAATCAGCTTCAAAGGAAAGAACAGCCCAAAACCCTTCTAGACAAGAAGGAACTGGTAAGCTCTGTACTGAGGAACCGCCTCTAGATGTAACTCGGCTGTGGCAAGCATGCCCGCCTCGGTCTGAGAACTGCAGTGACATGTGGGGCCTGTGCGTGCCAAGGGTCCTCGCTTTCGAGTGTGTCTGAGCTCCGTGGCCGAGTCCCCGGGGCTGTGACCATTGCTCAGCTAGAGTGTTGGTGGAGGAACTCACTCGCTTTCTCTGAGGGCGACGGCTCTAGAGGCCAGGAACCCGCGTCCACGCAGAACACGCGAACACGTCCTGTGCATTTTTAGGTGACCTTCCCAACAGTTCTGTCACAACAATTTGGTTTGATTTTTACGCAGCTCTGTAAAATGGACTCAGGTTTCCTCTCGGCTGCTGGTTCACGTGGGTGCGGTAGTGCCTGGTGCTGAGCGCGGTGGGGACAGGCACCGTGGCAGGCCAGGAGCAAAGGGAGCGTCTGCGGCTGCCTCGCAGCAGGGCCCCGGGGAGGCCTGTGCCCCCGGGAGGCCCGAGACGGCGCCCTGATGCCTCTGCCCCACCCTCTGCAGGGCTCCATGAAGAAGGAGTTCCCGCAGAACCTGGGAGGCAGCGACACGTGCTACTTCTGCCAGAAGCGGGTGTACGTGATGGAGCGGCTGAGCGCCGAGGGCAAGTTCTTCCACCGGAGCTGCTTCAAGTGCGAGTACTGCGCCACCACGCTGCGCCTGTCGGCCTATGCCTATGACATCGAGGACGGTGAGTCTCTCCTGACCCTGCCCGTCTGTCTCGCCAGCCTTGTTTCTCTCCACGACGCTGATAAACAGTCCCCTGCGTCGCACAGGGACTGGTGGTGGAAATGGCCTGGACGTAGTCACCTCCCGTCCTCGCAGACACTGGGTACGAGGGGCACGATGTGGATCGGTCTGGTCTTGACTTTTGAGAAGGGGAATCCCACTTGTTGTCTGAGCTCAGCGGCAGCACCCTGACACTGGACCCCCTGCCTGGGCTCTCAGGCATGGGCCTCCTGAGACACCGGGACTGGGCCAGGGCCTCTGCTCTTAGCCACAGCACCTTGGGTGAATCGAATCCCTGACAGGGGACCCAAGCCCAGCAGAGGGACACATGCAGTTAGGAGATGGCTACTCGGGCACCCAGACTGCCCTTGTCATGCGTTAATAGGCCAGAGGCCTGTCAGTCAGGAGAGGCTGTTACAGAGCCAGAGTGGTGGACTGAGGAGGTGATCCACCGTCCTGACCCTGGGCCTCCTGCCCCGTCACTGAGAAGCCCTCCCAGTGAGGGCAGGACCCAGATGGCATCAAGATGAGGAGGGTGCTGTCCGGGCTAGACTTGTGCTCCTTTGTCCCATACTCCTGCCCTTCAGATAGCAGCTTAGATCTCCAAGGACTGGGCTGGACGAGTGTGTCTGCACGTCTCCCTGACTGTCCTTGATGCCTGGGTTACTTCAGCCTCTTCCCGTGCGGTTGGCCTGGTACGTTTGCCCGTGGACAGCGCACTCGTCACTGCTGCTTCCTCTGAGGGACACAAGCAGAGTGTGAGCTGGCCCTCTGGTTGTGATGATGAGAGGAGTGTCTGCAGAGCTACAGCCACGTCGGGGCGTCTGGTGGGGCAGAGCTGTGGCATGTAGGTTCTGACGCGAAGGAACACTCGGGAGCTCAGGAGCCGTTAGGAATGACTGATCCGACCTCAGGCTCGACACAGAGAGAGAGATGCAGAGGGAAGAGCTGGCACACTTGGCAGGGGTGGGGGGGTAGGGGGCGGGGTGACAGTGGTGTGGGCACAGGCGAGGACTGGCCAGCTGGGCAAGTGCCCTGCTCTTGACCTGGAGCAGGGAGACGGTGGGCTAACCCAGCTACCCCGGGCTGACCCGGGTGGGTTTTGTATCGGCTCCGTCAGCCCTCCACACAGGCCCAGTTAGCTAGAGAAGAGAGTGGAATTTTAGGAGCCTGTTCGACCAAATCCCTGCGCGATTCAGAACTCAAACTGCAAGGCCTCTGATGAGGAAAGAAAAGGCCAGGGAAGGTGAGGCTCAGGACGAAGAAAATCACCTCAGCGCTGTGCTGGGCCCTTCGGCACGTACGGGGCCATTCCCTCCTTGTACCTCCCTGGGGGGCTGGCTCTGTCCCTGTAATTTTACAAGTCGGGAAGCTGAACTCAGAGACTAAAAGTTGCTCGTCCGCATTTGCACTCTCTGAGATCCCTTTCAGTTCAGATGCTCTGGGAGTAGTAACTCTGGGCCCGTGTCAGCTCCAAGAGGTAAACTGAGAAGCACACATTCCAGAAAAACATGCGTGTCTTCCCCTTGTCCCTGTGTACTCTTCCTCTCAGCCATTGTGAAAGGACACAGGCCGCCCTCAAAGTAAGCTGCTCTTTTTCTTGCCAAGTGCTAGCTTAGTTTTGACTGCTGCCAAGTTCAAAGACAAGCACTCCAGATCAGACAGCATTTCAAGTCTCCCCTGTCGTCCTTGAGGGAGTGCGTGCAGGGCCCCGCCCCTCTCTGCCAGGCCCACCCTGGCCACGCTGCAGTTCCGCCCGGACTGCTGGTCCTCCCGCCCACCCCACTGTTGCCCCCATAGGCTGCTTCCACAAAGCAGCCAGGGCGTGAATCAGATCTCCCCAGTCCAAGTCTGCTGCCGTACAGACAGCAGCCCACCTTCCCAGGCGGAGGGCCTCGCATCCGCCAACCTGCCCAGGTCTCCAGCCTCTCCCTTGGGAGCTGCCCCCAGCTCCCCGAGCCCAGCCACACCTGTCTGTTCTGGACACACGGTTACCTCACTGCCCGAGGACTTGGCCCTCGCTGTCTCCTCCCCTGGAGTGCACTCCCCCCACCTTCTCAGGGGTGTCCTGTCACTCACACCCTCAGAGAGGCATCAGCCCACCTGGCCTGCAGGGCTCACCACCACCTGGTCCTGCTCCATACGCCACCTGCTCTCTCCGAGCAGAGGCCAGGCTATCTCCTGATGGGAACGTCCTCGGTGATTAGCTTGCAACCCCGGATGTGATGGCGCTGGGTGAATGAGTGTGGGGCCTAGCTTCCCCGTAGCTGTCTCTTCTCCAGCTCCCTTGTCCACCCACTTCCATACTTAGTCACCACAATTCCGTACTTTGTTTAGACTGTATAAAACCAGGGACTTGACTGCAGCGGCCATAACCTGTGGTTCGTGTGTCACACGGGTGTGGCTGCAAGGAGCACCTCTAGAGCCAGGCTTCTGATCCTGTCGGACACGGCTGGGTGGGGTCCCCGGGCAGGCTGTTTAGCCTTTTTGTGAAGGTCAGACGAGAGGACTGACCTCACTGGACTCTGAGCAGTAGATGAGTTGGTGTAAAATAGTTATAACAGAGTCTGGCACGTGGTGAGTGTCGGATGAAATGAGCTCTTTCTATAACCAGTCTGAGAAGCAGCACCGCCAGGTCGAGTGTGAGGAGGAGACCGGCCAGTGGGCGCCTGTGCCCTGGGACGCGCAGCGTCTCTCTTCCGCACCGCTGTGGGGGGCGCCGTGGAGGAGCAGAAGCCGCATGGTTCACACAGCTGTTGCAAGGTGGAGACAGTTCACACTGCAGTACGAAGTCAGGTTCCAGAATGTCTTTGAAAATGGCCTTCAGTTAGGCTCGTGGGACTTGTGTTTAAAACCTAAACCGTTTGTCCTTATTAATTTAGGATATCGTAGCTAATTCTCTGAGAATACACTGGTAGCTTAACCTATTCTGTTGTATTTTAGAATGTAGGATTCTACTTTAGTAAGAAAAAGCAAATTAACACGGGGAAAGAGTGGAAGACAGGAATGAAAGTAACTGTACCTGTGGTTTTCTGATGCTATAATAAGCAAGGCTCTCGGTTACAAGTAACAGGAACCCCAGTCAGATTGGAGTTGGGCATTGGGTTCTTGTCTTCCTTCCAGGAGCGGCCTCGGGGAAGGGTGCCCCCTGCACCACCCATAAGAACCCCAAAAGGCTCTCGGTAGCCCGGCTCAGCCACATGCCAGCTCCTGGAGACCACGCCCTGGGTGGGCTGCAGGGAAGGGGTGTTCTGCCTGACTCCTCTGGGTCACGTGTCCACTTCTGTGGCGGGCAAAGCCGGGCCTTGCAGCCAGGAGCCATGTTGGAATCACATAGACAACACACAAAAAAGTAGTGTGAGATGCAGCACTCACACGTTTTTCCTGATTACATTTTATCTGAGTCCAAGTTAAAGGTGAAGTGGTTTATTACAGATGCTGAAGGGAGATTGTGTCCCAGCGGAAAAAATTTGCCCGTGGCTGCGCTCCCCCGCAGGGACGTCAGCAGTGAGCGGGCCAGTCCTGGCCCGGCTGCCGGCCGCCGTGTCTCTGGGTTCCGACTAAGTGCCAGGGGCTACTGGGAAATGCTATGTCTGTGAATATTACTTGAAATTATGAAAGTTCTTAAACTATGTTTTTCTAAAAAAGTTATTCAGTGTTGCAGGGGAGTACAGGCAAAAGAAAAACAGAAATCAGCTTCTTCGAAGGGAAAAAATACAAGCAGATCACCAGGCGAAGGGGAAATGAGAATTTACCTGACTTCTGGGCCCTCCCTCTCTCTCGGCTTTTTCTCCCCTGCCCCCAGCTTTACTGGGATGGAGCTGACACGTAGCATCGTGTGAGTTTAAGGTGCTGGTTTGGTGCATGGCTGACTGAGCTGGTGCCACCACAGTGCGAGCCCCTCTGTGCTGTCCCGCAGTCGCTAAGATCCCCTCTCCTGACGACCTCGGTGCAGCCCCCGTGCCACACGCTAGGCCCCTGCCGGCTGCTCCCCTAGTGGGACCTCCGCACCCTGCACCTCGTCCCCGCCCCTCAGGCCTGGCAGCCACCCCTCCGCTCCGTTTCTTGGGCGTGTCTTTCTAGGGGACACGCGAAGTGACGTCACATCGTGTTTGTCTCTGCCTGTGCCCTCGAGGTCCACCTGTGCTGCCACAGACACCGGTTCGCCTCTGGGTGATCAGCACTTCACCGTGCGCGTCGCCCCCGCCCTTCCCCACACACCCACCCCGTGGCCGTTGGGGTGGACGCTGCTGTCTCGCGGGTGCAGGCGTCTCCACGAGGTCTGGGCCTCAGTCCTTTGGGTAACCACCCGGGAGCGGAGCTGCTGGACCTCACGGCGGTCTTCTTTTTAGCTCTCCGACCCTCCGCACATCTCCCAGTGACCGCACCGGTGCACAGCCCACCCTCAGTGCAGGGGGCTCCCTTTCCCCACACCCTGGCCCGTGCTCGCTCCGTCTGGTTGTCGACAGCCGTTGTGACGGGCGTGAGGCCACACCTCACGGTCACTTTCCCACCTTCCTGACGAGTGGCCCTCCCCTGTCAGCTGCTGCTGGCCACTTGTTTGTCGTCTCTGGAGAGCTGTTGCAGTCAGGCCGTGAGATTTCGTGCTGTCAAGCTGTGTACGTTCTTTACGTAGTTCGGGCGTCAGTCCCTCGTCAGACGTCATTTACACACCTTTTCTCATTCCGTTGGTGGTTTTTCGTCTCACTGCTGGTCTCTTCAGCTCGCGGGAGCTTTTAGTTGAACGCAGTCCCACTCGCTTATTTTTTGCTCTTTGCTGTGCGTTTGCTGTCGCATCCAGAAAACGACCCCAAGGCCGGTCGGTGTCCAGGAGTCAGTCCCCTGGGCTTCTGGGAGGCTTCCGTCCGCTTCGGGGTGACTCTCACGAGTGGCGGGAGACAGAGGCCGATGCCGCTCGCCCCACTTTCCCAGCACCGTTGACTGGAGGGATTCTTTCCTTGTTGAGCCTCTCGGCCACTTGTCAGCACCCGTGGACTGTCCGAGTGGGTTTAGTTCCAGGCTCTTGATTCTGGCCCGTTGGTCCGTGTGTCTGCTTTCCTGCCGTGACCACACTGTCGTGACACTGCAGCCTCGACTCCGCGTTGGAAGCCTGGAGTGCGGCAGCTCCAGCCTTGGTCTCTCTCAGGGCCTCCCGTGGCTCCACACACACTGAGGACTGTTTTTCCAGTTCTGCGGAAAGTGCCCTTGGTGTTTTCTTAGGGGTTGCATTGAACCCACAGATCGCATTGGGTGCTGTGGACATTTTAATAACACTAATTCTTCCTACGCATGAACTGGGGACATCCTGCCAAGCATCGTCTTCCGTGTCTGTTACCGACGTCTTGTCATCTTCGGTGGACAGGTCTCTCACCCCTGGTTAGACTTACTCCCAAGTATTGTTCTTGCTGCTACCGCAATGGGATTGTCTGTGTCTTCTCCAGATGTTTTGTTGGTAGCCTATTGAAATGCAGCTGTTTTGGGGGGTATGTCGATGTCCTGAAACTTCACTGAATTCTTTGATTGGTTCTAGAAGATTTGTGGTGGAGTCTTTAGGATTTTCTCCAGATCAGGTCATGTCATCCGCAGACAGAGAAACTACTACGTCTTCCTTTCCTGTGGGCGCCTTCCGTTCCAGCTCCTCGTCAGGGGCCCTGGCTGGGACTCCCAGTTCTCTGTCAAATAGCTGTGGGGAGAGGGGGTGTCTTCGTCTTGCTCCCGATCTCAGAGGGAACCTTTCAGCCTCTCACCCGAGTGTGACGCTGGCATGGGCTCTCACGCACGGCCTTCATTACGTTGAGGCGTGTTTGTTCCACATTGAATTTGTGGAGCACGTTTTCACGAAAGGCTGCTGTGCTTTGTCAGATGCTCTTTCTGAATCTACTGAGATGATCGTATGCTTCCTATTTTTCATTCTGTAATGGTAACGTGGTATTCCACGTTTATGGATTTGCATATGTTCAGTCACCATGCGTCCCAGACATGAAGCCAGTTGACGGTGCTGAGTGACCCTTTGCATGTGGTTGGAATTCCGTCTGCTACTGTTTGTTGGGAAGCTTTGCGTCAGCGCTCATCAGGGACCTTAGTCTGTTATTTTCTTGCTTGGGTGTCCTTATCTGGCTTTGGGTTCAGGGCAGTGCTGGCTTTGTAACTGGAGTTTGGGGGCGGTGCCTCCCCTTCAGTGTTTGGAACCAGAGTCTGAGCGGGGTTGCTGGGCCCTGTAGCACTGGGTGCAGTTCCCCGGGGAAGTCGGATCTGGCCCCGGGCCTCTCTGCCTGGGGGGGTTTTAGTTACTGATTCAGTCTTCTTGCTTCGTTTTGGTCTGTTGAGATTTTCTGTGTCTTCGTGACGTGGGTCATGGTAGGCGGCGTGTTCCTAGGGACTGACTGGCCTCTTTTGGCTCGCCGGGCTTGCCGGCTCACCGGGCTGGCCGGCCCGTCCTTGCTCACAGCACTTCCTCGCGGCCCTTTGAGTTCCTGTGGTGCCAGTTGGAATGTGTCCTTCTTCGTTTCTGATTTCATTGTCTTCTCGCTGTTTCTGAATTATTTTAGCAAAGGTTTGTTGATTTTGTTTCTGTTGTTTCTCTTCTTAAGAACAGCTCTAGTGTTACTGATCTTTCCTGTTGTTTTTCTGGTGAGGTTTCCTCATTTCAACTTGGAGAGCAGCTTGCTTGTCCGAGGAGCCCTTGCTCTTGAGCGGAGCGTGACGGGGGCCCCCACCGCAGCGTGTCTGTGGCCGGCAGGCTCTGCCCTGTGGTTTTCAAGAGCCGGTTTCAGTGGGAGTAAAGCAGAGTCGGGGAGAATGACCCTTTGTGACCCGCTCCCACCCTCTGCATCTCAGGAAAAGCCATAGTCGGCGCTTCTCAGAACTCCGGCTGTGGGAGTACCTGCCGCCTCGGGACCTGTGACACAGGTAGACACAGCCAGACGCTGTAGGGAGTAACTTCCAGTGATCAACCCTGGTTCTGTGCTGTGCACTCTAATGCTTTCCATTCTGTTTACTTTACTTCCCTGTCTACAGTCCACTGCAGAGTCGGTGGGCTTGGTTTGCACTGTTTGTGGACGCAGTGAGGTCACGTGGTGCGGTCTGCGCCACGCTGGCCAGAGGTCCTGTCAGGGTTAACTGGCGTCCAGTGCCGCCCCTGCAGCCCCCACGCCTCTACCCTGCGCCTGGGTTCATTCTTGGTTTCCCCAGAAAGGCTGCTCCCCCTTCTCATGTGACCCCTCTTTGTTCCACACACACTGCTGCTTTGTGTGCGGCCCCCCAGCCCGCCCCCCCCGACCCCCCGCACCGTGCCAGCCTGGCGGCAGGCGCTGGCTGGGGGTTGGCCCAGCGGCTTCACATATCAAAAGGAAGCCCCTCCCCTTTAGGTAAATCAAAGTTTTAGGGGGTTCTGGCCTCCCGGGACAAGAAGCCTGAGCCCAGGGGTGGGGGACTCCTGTGGCCAAATGGACAGGAGTGAAGTTCAGAGTCACGGAGCCATGCTCATGCCCCTTTCCCCTGCCTCTTGCCGCCTGCAGGTAAATTCTACTGCAAACCTCACTACTGTTACCGCCTGTCTGGCTCCGCGCAGAGGAAGAGACCAGCGGTGACCCCCCTGTCTGGGAAGGTAAGGGTCCTCCGCCCTCGAGGGAGCAGCAGGCCCTGAGTGCTATGGCATCGGGACCAGTCAGGGTGCAGCCGCAGCCTGCTGAGTGGGCTTGCAGTCGCCCCTCTGGGGTGGGGACAGTGCTTTGGAGAGCATCCTCAGTCCAGTTCGGGGAGGGGGCGTATCACTGGGGCCACGGTCTGTCACTCTCACTTCTGTAACTGAGAGTCAGTAGCTCCTCCCTCGGCCTCGCTGCTGCACGGGCGTTGCCCAGCCAGTGCATGCGGACCCTGTCCTGTCCCCTGCAGAGGGCCTTGTGGGAGGAGGTCTGGTGGGTGGAGCCAGGTGTCGGCTCCTCGGGAGGTACCTGAGGAATGGTTTTTGAAGAAGGGCCTACTGTGTGAGCAGCACGGCTCTGGGCTATTGGGCACCCCACCTCCCCAGCTCGGCGGCTTCGGCCCCTCACTCTTCGCCCTGTGGACTCTCCTAGGATGCCAGAGCACCCCTGCAGGAGGGCCCCGCGGCCGACGCAAGTGGACGGGCCAGCGGTGCTGCTGGCCCTGCAGAGAGAACTCCAGGTAGCCTTACTTCCTTGTTTGGCTGGGTGGCAAGTCACTCGCTGGGCCTGTGTGACAAGGCCAGGGGGGTGAGCCAGCACCTCCAAAGCAACATTTCTGCAATTGGGCTTCAGGTGGCCCAAAACCCCCTGGACTCCTTTTTCATGTGCCAGCTGCTCGCATTCGGCGTCCCCTTTCTCTATGGCCTGTCGGAGGTGCTGGTGCAGATCCGCGGGGAGTTTCGCGGGCAGGCCGGGGCCGGCCGGGGCACCGTCTGGTGAATGAGCGGGACCCCAAGTCTGCTGCACACCTCAGTGTCACTGTAACCACCAGACAACATGAGGGTGGCTGCCGCAGGCTCCGTCCAGGTCACCGGGACTTCGGAAGCAGCTGCCCTGCTGCCGACCCCCTGCGAGCGCAGAGTTGCAGGGCCTCTGGCAGGTCTAGTCTGGGACTCCCGGCGGAGCACAGAGGTGGATAAGCGCCCATGGTCTGGATTGGCATGCACCTGAACTTGGAACTCTTGTGTCCCGCTCCCTGTTTAGGTGTCTCAGTGGGCTGACATTGTCTGTTCTTTGACCTGTGAGCACCGAAGGTCGTGCCCTGCCCGCTGGGGGCACATGACCTCCTCAGGGGGACAGAACTCTGTGCGGTCACTCCCCCTCCTGTGTCGGGGTGGGGGCGCCATCCCCCCAACAGCAGTCTCTCTGGTCTGAGGGAGGGACTTGGGGGCTCACGGGCACCCGCTCCCTATGAAGAATTGCATTCTTCCCTTTAAAACTCCCTCTGTCCTCCGCACACCCAGCCAGCCTGTGCGACATGCCATGAGTCAGCCAGAGCCGGGAGGGGTGGGGGTGGGGGTGGGGGTGGGGGAGGTCGGCAGGGCCGTGTGTCTGCCCCAGGTGTCCTCTCAGGCAAAGCAAATGTGTGGAAAGCAGCCGTGTGAAGATTCTCAGACTCTGCTGTGTAGACACTGAAGAGGGTCAGCTAATGCCAGGATGGTGGAGAAGGCGGGGGCGGGAAGAGACAAGGGTTACCCACTCAGCCCCCACGTGAAAGGGCCCAGGGCCGCCTCTTTCCCATGTGGAAGAGCTGGTGTGCATCTGGGAGAGGCGGGGTACACCCCAGGGGACCCCCGACTCAGGGACTGGAGGCCAAGCGCGGTGAACTGGGCTCCTCCCCCTGTGCAGGCCCTTTTTATAGCCAGGGAGGCTTTCTCAGTGTCCTGCAGGTTGCACCCACAATTCACGGCCACAGAAGGTTCTGGAGCCTTTTGTAGCCTTGAGCCCTTTATACTCTGTCTGTCCTGTGAAGGGCTGTCAGCCCTTTGCCAAACATGGGAAGCGCTGGCAGAGAAAAGTGCCAAAGGGACTGAGCTCGGTCAGGGTCCCGTGCACCGCGATGTGCGTCTGACCAGGTTGTGACCCAGCAGAGGCGGGTTTTCCAAGGAGCCTGGCTGCTCCCTAAAACAGTCGCAGGGACTGGACCTCCCTTCCGGGTGCAGGACACAAGACAGTCTTTAAAAAGAGCAGGCTCGGGGCTCAGGTTCTCCGGAGCAGCCTGCGTTTGTCCCCTTCCGTCCGGTTCAGGTTGCTGCTCTTGTCCCGTTGGGGAGCATCGTGGGTCTCAGCATTCTGCTGGGGAGGAGTCAGGGAGAGGAGAGGAGAGTGGGTCAGACAGTCACGTCCTTGGCAAAGTGATCCCCCCACCCCAGTCTTGATGGGGGCGGTGAGAGTTGGCAACGGGGTTAAAGAATCAAAACAAACCAAAACTCCAAGCCCTGAGTTAAAATCAGTCCCCAAGGCTCTGTGCTCTGAAGGTGGCTGACTTGCCGGTTGTAGCCCGAGGGGCCCGAGCTGTGGCATCTCAGACCCAGAGCCTGAGCCGCGGGTGAGGGAGGCAGGCACCATTCCCCGTGGAGGGCCCTGTGGTGGCAGGAGGGCCAGGCCTGGGGTCTGCTCCAGAGGCAGGGGCTGTGGGGCTGAGTGTGGCCCCGGGCTGGAGCTCTGCCCCGGGAGGCGTGGGCTTTGCCGGCAGCCTGCACAGAAAGGCACAGGGGCGGGGGTGGTCTTTCATAGTTGCCACGGGAGAGATCTGTTTCTCCTTGGACAGGGATTTCCTTCTTTGTGTCCCAAATTATGCTTTGATTCGTTAACTGGAACCTGCTTTTGGAAAAGCTTCGGGAAAACTCAGGGTTTTGGCGTCCTCGCGTGTGGTAGATGGCAGCCATGACCCCTGGCCCGGGGCACATGCGCCCCACCGCACTCGGGAGGAGGGAGAGCTGCGCGAGTGAGCTTCGTTGTGCTGAGAGCGGGCACCCCGTGCCCCCAGGCCCCGTCCCCCCAGGCCCCGTCCCACAGCCGGTGGGACGCGCCGCGGCAGTGCCTCGCCCTCCCCTTCCTTGTGCGCATCTCTGCGTCTCCCGTGGGTTCTCTGCCCATGCACGAAAACCACGGCTGGTGCCCAAAACACAGCCAGCCCCCGAGGCCCGAGGGGACTGCAGGCCCGCAGTGCAGCGCCGTCTCTCTGGTCGTCCGTCTGGAGCTGCTGCCTGACTCGGGGTCTGGAGGGCGTTGTTGGCAGTGCTGCTGCTGCGTGCTTGACGCAGACTCTTTTCTGTCCTCAAAGCCTGTGGACCCTTCATTCCCCAGCGTCCGGCCCGTGCCCACTGCAGGTCAGGCCCTCGCCCAGAGTGCCTTTCCTGGGCCCCATGCTCCCCGCCCTGACCTCAGGAGAAGTCTGGGCACCAACCGGCAGAGAAAGGAGAACCCCAAGTGGGTTCTTTCCCACCCGAATGCGTGACCCTGAGCCGCATGGAGCCATTTTTTTGTCCAGGGGAGTCCCGGTTACCTCTCAGGTGGGGGATAACCAAAAATGGGGCAACAGACAGATGGGACGGGGGAACCTTTGTCTCTTGTCATCTGAGGGAAAAGGCAGCTTTAACCTAAAAGGGGCCTCTCAGAGAGAGGACTGCCCGGCAGGTGCCCGCTCCCATCTCCCAGCACCCCTGCCTAACGCTGAAAAGGGCGCCAGAAACGCGGGCGCTGCTTTGCGCCCCAGCTGGAAGGGCCCTGCCGTGTGGCAGGGCAGGCTCTCAGTCCTGGCTCCTATCGGGACGTCTTTTCCTGCCCCCCTCCCGGGAGTCCCCGAGGGGCGTCTCTGCAGAGCCCGCTCATAGAGCAAGGAGATGCTGCGGCCCAGCTGAGCCCCCGGCCCTGCCCGGGAGTCATAGTTGACCGTGACGTGTGGGTGTTTATGTCTGTACACGTAGCTATTTATCGAGATGTAACTTCATATATATACGAGCAGTTATCTATATATTCTGACCAGTAATAATAACAACAATAATGAAGCTGCTTCTAAAGTTCCTTCTTCCTTGGTTCTGGAAACCAAGGGATTGAACTTAGTGAGACCACCCCAGCCGGGCTCCAGCTCTGCTCCACCTGGGAGGGAGCTGGGAGGGAGCTGGGAGGGAGCCGGGCAGCCGGCACACCTGTACAGGTGGAACTCAGGGGTCAGTAGCTCAGAAACTGGGCAGGACCCACTCCCAGCCTCAGGAAGTTGGTTCAGGAGCAAACTGTGGAGGTCCAGGTTCTGCTGGGGAGACTCCACAGAGAACCCTAGCCCCCACCCCCACCCCACTGTGTTCTCAGGGTTAGCTGTGTCTCCACTGGGCTGCTCGTTGCCACTTGGTGTCCAGTGTGTCCCTGAAAGGGGCCCCTTGTCCACGCCCTTCAGCTCAGGGTAAAGGAAAAGGTGGGGGTGGGGGCAGCAGGCAGCCCCTGTGCGGGGCCCACGGAAGCCCGAGTGAGCGAGTGAGGGAGGGTGGCTGAGCCCAGGAGCATCCCTCCCACCTCTGCCTGCCCCTCCCCGAAGCCTTCGCTGTGCCCTCGTTTTTAACCTGTGCTGTCTGAGTTTTTGGTGTGTTTCTTTGTGAGTTTTTAATTTAACTGTGTAACTTTGTTTTCTGCAGTTTCTGTGAAACTAAGGTGTTGTGCTTTTAATTTTTTTGAACAAGTGTTCCCATTCTTAAGAGAATAAACTCCAAACAATCTTCAGGTTTCTGAGTTTTTCTTTTCCTTCCCTTTTTCCTGATTGGAGTGGCAGAGAGGGTAGGGCAGGCGGGGCAGGGAAGAGACAGGACCACATTAAAACGGGGAACCCGAGTGTGGGTGTCTGGGATATACACGTTGCCGTGTTCGGGGTTGAAGACGTTTTACTCTGTAGCAGCTGTGGGTGGAAAAGGATGAGAAAGTGCCCCCATGTCTCCCGTTTGATCGGCCAGTGCGAGAGCCGAGGACAGAGCTGATGGGGGGTGGGTGTCCCATGCCTCACGAGGACCCTGCTTCAACTCCAGCGCCTGCCTGGACTGGGAGCAGCTCCACCCCCTCTCCAGCCTTGGGGCTTCTGCAGGGGGTGCAGGGGCCCCCACCCCTGCCCTGCTCCTGGTGCCTGAGGCTCTTACTCCGTGCTCCCTGGTGACTTCGCTCCTGTGCCAGCTTTACTGTAGCCCAGACGCTGAGCTGGGATATCCAGTTCTGCTTGTCCACTCCAGCTGGAGGGACATGCCTGTCCCTGCCCACCCCCCCCACAGTGCTGTGTGGGCACAGTGACACAGCCCCGCTTCGGTGCTGAATGGGCCCACAGAGGGCGGTGTGCGGGGGGCACTCGGGGCCAGGTCTACTCCTGATGGGCTCTAGGCACCTGGTGTCTGTTGTCACCAAGGCCTGCCGGCCTCCTGGGACGGGAGGAGCCGCGTGGGCAGGGTCCTGGGTGCGCCTGGCAGGGAGGGTCTGCATCCATGCCGAGCTCACGGCTCTGCCAAGCATGGATGTCTGTTGCCCTTTGACCCTCAGTGCTGCCTGCTCACTCTGTGCCAGTGGAGGGTTTCAGTGGCCTCCCTCGGCCTTCCCATCTGCACGCACCCCCAGGTCTTCAGTCTGTTGGTCCCCACTCTCTGAAGTCAGTCAGTCAGTGTCCAGGAGCCTGCACCAGGCCGAGAGGAAGAGCTTGGGGGTGTGGGGGACGCAGCAGGTCACAGCGAGTTGACCTCGGATCAGCAGTGGGGAGGGGCAGGCATGTGTGTGACCCTCAGGCTTGAGCCTTGGCTGCCGTGGCTGTTTCGGACAGTGCAGGGCAGCACCTCAGAGAGCCGTGACAGCAGATGGAACTCTGCCACCTACTGTGAGACCCCAGGGAATGGCCCTTGGGCTTCAGTTTCCGTCAGAAGCTTCTGTAGCCCAGTCTCTTTTTTCTCCGGAATTCGATGGTGATTTCCCCGATAGAGGCCATCCCTAGGGGGAGCCCTGAGGTGCAGGGAGAAGGGCACACCCACACTGGGCTGTGTGGACGCAGCAGCCAGGCAGGCGTGTGGGGAAGAGCCCTCCCTTCAGGGCTGAGGCTGACTTTCCTCTGAAGAGTTCCAGTCCCCTTACAGAACTTCTACCTTCGTCAAGTGCCGGGAGTCGTAGTGACTCACAGGAGGGTGTCCCTGCCTCAGGGAGGCCCTGGAGGCTGTGTCCCTGAGTCACCACCCAGTTTTCTGTTGTGTGTATCCTGTTGGCTGTTCCCTGTCTCTTCCCCACCCATACTCGGTGGGAGACGGGCCCACCCACTGGAGCACCTGCCCTGCACCTGGACAGGGAAGAGGTGGGGACCCCGGCACATGCCCCTCTCTGTTACTTCCAGGATTCACCTGCCCCACGGACACTGTCTCCTTTTACCTCCTGTAGGTCAGCTCCAGCCCCGCACTGCCTGCAATTTCTGACTATTTCCGGGGCACTGGAATGGTCCTGCAAGAAAAACTGTGGGCAAGCGGTGGCGTCACTGCCCACGGGGAGGAGGGCGTTGGCATCCGCAGCACTCCCAAAACCTGAGGCAGCAACCCCCCACCCCGAGCCCCTTCTCTGGCATGAAGGCAGTTTGGAGACCCCTTTTAGCAGAAGGGAGCCCAAGGTCCCAGCTCTGCCCCGTGTACAACGGCCTTTCCTGGGGCTACGCTGGGCAAAGGCGTGAGTGGAGTTGGTGTCGCCGTGGCGGCCACTCCTGTGCCTGTTCTGTGCCTGCGGACTTCCTCGTTCCGCCCCTCTGTAGTGCCGGGCTTGTTTCCACTCCATCGCTGTAATGTTGTTGTGGAGCCCAGGCCCTGCCTGGAACTGTAGGCTTTCTTTAAATTATTATTATTATTATTATTATTATTATTATTATTATTATTATTATTGGAGAGAGGGAGGGAAGGGAGGGAGAAAGAAAGGGAGAGAAATATCAATGTGTGGTTCCCTCTCGTGCGCTCCCTACTGGACACCTGGCCTGCAACCCAGGCCTGTGCCCTGACTGGGGATCGAACCAGTGGCCTCTTGGTTCGCAGTCTGGCACTCAATCCACTGAGCCATGCCAGCCCTGGCAGAACTGTAGTCTGTAATAATTATATTCTGTTCAGTGGACCTTGCCAGCAGAAGAGCTCAGGCCCTTGCTCCCGGAGCACCAGCTTCTCTGAGAGCCCGAGGCCAGCTTCCCTGCGCCCCCGTCACAGTCCCCTCCCCAGGGAAGTTGAGCCCGCTGAAGGGAAGGGCCCCCAGCACCACCAGGCCAGGACCTGGGGAGCTGGGGGGACTTAGGGCCACTGTGGGTTTGGCTTTTTAGCAATAAACATGACAGAATCAGGGCTGTTTCCCAGGCAAATCGCGAAACGAATGTCCTCATTCTGTTCTCGTGTTACTTCGAGGTTAATAAAGGCGGGAACACTGTGGGTGTGAATCTGGAGGGGTCACCTCGGCATTTGGCCGCTGCTCAGCATTGGAACCTGAAACGTGCCGTTAGGTCGATGCTCATGGGGGGCCGAGGGAGGGAGTTTGTCTCTGAGGAGCGGATCTACCCCAGTAACCAAGGGATGGCTGCTATCGACGAGGGCAGAGTAGTTAGAGCTTATTGCTTCTTGTTTCCCTGTTTTTAGAACTCAGGCAGCACCTAGAAAGGCCAGCTCTGGAGAGAGACCCACTGCAGTGTCCCTCCCACCCTTGTACCAACCCAGCTCCTATTTCGGTTCATCAGTTCTTCTTTTTAAAGTAAATATTCTCTATAGAGTTTTGTCTAAACCAGCCCCCTGCCTGCCCTTTAGTGGGTTCACCCTTCTTGGGGATCCAGCACCGGGAGGCTCAGCCTTGGCCCGCAGGCCGTGCTGGGTGTCCCGGGTGGGGAGGAACAGTCTGCAGGAGGGAAGAGCTAAGGTCACTGGCTTTGCTGGGCCATCAAGAGCCACTTTCCACGCTGCCGAAACACCGTGATGGGGCCGCCGGTGTCCACAGCCAAGAGAGCACCCCTTCTCCGCTGACGTCTCTTCTTCAGAAAAAACAAGGAGTAAGACCAGAGCTGCACTGACTCCGGTTTCCCCGGCGACTGGTGCTCATCAGGCTCTGCAGTGGCCGCTGTCGCCGAGACACGGAGAGGTAGAGCGGGACTCGTCGTGACGATAGCAGCCGGCAGGGAGCACTCGGGCCCTGGGCGTCAGGCCCGTCCTGCGGCTTCATGTGTTTTATTCACCGCCTCCCACGGTGGCCGGCCGGGAGACAGGCAGGCAGCCACAAGGGTGGCGGGGAGCAGGAGACACAAGAGCACAGTGCACCCACTATGCAGCCGCCCACCCTGCACCCCTGCAGCTGTGACCTCCGTGTGAGCCGAGGGGGCAGAGCGCCCTAGGTAAGGTTCTTAGAGACAGGCACGGACGCCCTGCAGGCGTTCTTACTCCTGGGACGCGCCCGTCCCCGAATTCCTCGCCGTGATGCCGGCCAGGAACCGTGCCTGCAGAGAGCAGCAGGCGACAGAGCCGAAGTCCGTACCACTGACGTGCGAATGGGGGAAACCATCAGAACACGCCGAGGGAGAGGATGACGCCCCCCGACCGGCTGTGAGTCACAGGAGATGGACGCCCGCTGCATTCTCTCCTTCTCAGCCCTCTTCCCAGTGGAGGAAACGCTGGTCCGCGCCTCGTGCCCAGCACTCCCAGCCAGCCTCTGCGCCCTGCAGAGCGCTCGCCCCAGCAGTCCAGCCGCCTCCCGTCACCGTGCGTGGGCCACTTCCCCCCCCTTGTCCCCAGACTCTCTCCTCGATGACCACCAGTCTGGTCTGGTCTGCGCCTGGTTTTGTTCGGTTCTCTGTCTGTCTTGTACAGATTCCACGCGTGAGTGAAGTCGGACAGTATTTGTGTTTCTCCCCCTGCTGGCCTCACTCAGCCAAGAGCCCATCCCTGTTGGCCCAAACGGCCGTGTTTCGTGTTTTCTTACGGCCGAGCCACGTCCGTGTGTAAATGCAGCACATCATCCCCTCACCTGCTGACGGGCATTTAGTTGCTTCCATGTCTCGGCCACTGTGAATAATGCCGCAGTGAGTCAACTCTGTTCCTGGTCTTTACAGACAAAACCCAGCCTGAAGCTGTGTTGTTACGAAGGAGCCCACAACGGTTCCTCCCTGCGTCCCTCCAAAGGGAACAGTCAGGGGTCTGGGGGAGTTGTCAGTTGTCCTCCGGTCCCCAGAGTGACTACTTCTGACCGAGGATCTCCGCTGGCTTCCGCACGCCCCTGGGGCCGAGGAGCTGACAGGTCCCTTCTCTGTGGCTGCTTCTGCAGACGCCATTCACAGCGCTTGTGGGGATCTCCCTGAGATCCCTGCCCCACCCCAGAGGGGCGGTGCGTGTCCGGGACAGAGACAGTGTCTGGGTCTCATCCTGCCCGTTTGAGCAGAGTCCCCTGTGACAGGAGAGGAACATGGACGTTCTCGGGTGTCCAAGTCGGAGCCACTTCGGACTGAACTCCCAACTCCCAGAAAGTGACCGACCGCAGCTGTGGGCTCGGTTTGGGTCCCGCCCTGTCGGGATGCACCCAGGAAGTTTCCCGAGCGTGCGTGCCCTGACAGGGAGCCGCCCGAGGCCGTCGACGGGGTGTTTTCAGAAACTGGGAGAGAAGAAGAGCTGGGAACATGGGGAGATGGAAGGGGTGTTTCTCAGCACTGGGTTTCTCCTGGGTCTAGGGCGAGGGGCTCCTGTGGTAACGTCGCAGGGCTGTGCCACCTGCCAGCGGGCCTCCCGCCTCCTCCTAGGAAGGGGGAGGGGAAAGAAGGACAGGTCCCCAAACTTGTTTTTGGTCTCTTAAATTTTACCGTGGCCACATAGTAGGGCTCACCTGCAAGACAAACCTGTGGGGCGTCTGGGGGGCCCTTGCGTGGCTTTGCACGGGGTGGGCTGAGCCGTGATCTGTGAGGGGGGTTGTGCCAGGAGGTGAAACACGTCCAGAGTTGTCCTGCCGCTCGGAACGTGGCCTGGGAACGAGCTCGCTCCTCGGGACCCAAGCACCTTCCGGGTCTCTCTCTGCAGATGAGCCGGCAGCTGTCTGTTCGGTGTGGCCGATCTCAGCCGGGCCTTCCCTCGTATTGCCGCTGTTCCAGGGGTCTTACCTTGGCAACGGAGGCGAAGATGACGAGCGTTCTGCCCTGTGTTCTTCACACACCTGGTCCAGGAAAGGCGGGGTCAGCGTGCTTGGGTGGCCCGGCCTGTGTGGTGACAGGTTCCACGTGGCCGGACACCAGTTCCAGACCAGGCTTTGCTGCTCCAGCTCAGCGCTGCCCGCACCGGGAGCCGGCTAACTCTGGGCAAGGGCTGTCCTCTGCGCTGGGGGAGAGCCGGCAGCGTCCCGGCCCCTTCCCACTGGGAACACCCGCAGACTTTGCAGGTGACCCCTGAGGAAAGTCACCCCAGATGATAAACCCCCAATCTCAGCTCAAGTGAAAAGGATGGACGTGGTGTGGGTGCAGATAGCCCCAATCCGATGGCTGCACGTCGGCGACCAGGAAGGAGAGTGTGGGTGACGGACGTGACACCGCACACCTTCGAGGCAGTGGCCCCGAAACGCCGCCGCACCCCAGTCCCCCATGTGAACACTGCTGACGGATGTTCTCTTCCGCACCCTCAGAGTGCGCACCCCTCCTGGGGTGGCCGCAGGCCGGGAGGATCAAGCTGCACCTAAACGGAAGGAGCGTAGATCAGTGAATGGGAAGATGGTGACGTGAGTTCCCGTTCTGTGGCCTGTCTCCTTGCCATCTGTGGCCATTCCCCTCTCTGAGCCTCCGTCGCCCCACTTCGTAAAGTCAGAAAACGGACAAAATGCTTCCTGCTGTTCTTGACCTCGCAAAGCTGTGTAGAGCAAACAGTCGAAAACGCGTGGACACTTGTCTGCTTAAGAGCAGTATAGGAAAATCAGAGGTGATTGTCATCAGTAGGGGTTCCAGAAAGCACTGGAATAACCAGGTGAGAGGGTGCGGTGGTGTCATTTCCAGTGCCTGGCCGAGGGTCTGCCTCTGTGGGGCTGGGGCTCGGTGGCCGGTCAGGGTGGTTCCCAACCAGCAGGGACTCGGGGCAGCAGACCATACGGAGGGCTCGGGGTCTCTGGGCATCCGCAGAGCGGGCCGCGGGGCGGACGCACCCGCCCGCCTGCTCTCTCCGGGCGTTGTTAAGTGTGTCCGCGCTTGGCTAAACCTGCCATCGCTGTTCCTCAGCACGCGCGGCGGGGGGTGAGGTCACCGCTGATTCTGTGCGGTAGGTGAGGCTTCAGCTGCCTCAGGATTTCAAAGATGCGCCCCAGGAGCGGATTGACTTGATAGATCCCTGACGCCCAGCTGCATGGGGTCTCCTGGTTTGTAAGGCACGTCCACGAACTAGTGAGTTAAAACAGGCAGCCCCGGCCCGGCGGCTCTGTGGGCTGGAGCATCTTCCCGTACACGTAAGGCTGCAGGTTCAGTCCCCGGGCGCACGTGGGCGGCAGACGCACGAGCACGTGTGCACGGGTGTGATTTTGTCCGTGTCGGGACTCCCTGGGAGTTGGGCACTGTCCTCATTCGCACGTCAGGCAGGGGCGCTTGGTGCTTCCGTGGCTTTTCTAGGACCCTCCAGCCCCTCCCTGCTGGAGTCCGGTGTCTAGCCTGGATTCGTCTGACCCGCAACTTGGGGGCTACATCGTGTTTCAGGGAACATGTTAAAGAACAAGTAAATTATTTTGTATTCTCATTCAAGGATGCGTTCATTGATTTTTAGAGAGAAGGGAAAGGGGGAGAGGGAGAGAAACATCGATCAGTTGCCTCCTGTGCTCACCCCAACCAGGGATTGAACGCAAAACCTGGGAAGTGTGTGCCCTGACCGGGTGTCGATCCGGCCAAGGCAAGAATCAGTAATTTTTCCTTAAATGTGGGTGATAAGGTACTTCAAAACAACAGTGGTGCTGTTGACCAGGACACTGGTGTGGCCTGAAGGAGATGAAGGAGACAATAGTCAAATACAAGTTAAGATTCTCAGACGTGAGTCCGTAGCAATACTCAAAAAAATAACAAGAAATGGGAAAATTTCTCTACAAAAGGGTGACGGTGGAGAAGGAGCGTGAGAACATTCAGTCACCAGTCTGTGACCCCCAGTGTGACAGCTGGCTCAGGCAGAGCTCACCCTCGGATTCCGGCACCGGCGGGTGGAAGGGTGCTGGAGGCAGGCGTCACCACAGGCCAGGCCACCGAGCCCGGGTCGCCAGGCGGGGGCCACTTGGCTGTGTCCCTGCGCCCCGGTGCCACAGGAGGGTCAGTGTTACGATGTGGTGGTGGTGGTGGACAGCGATGCCACTGACTCTGAGCAGACAGAAGGGCCCACAGAGGGGAGGTCAGCAAGCAGCCATGGGCCAGGAGCCACGGTTAGATCCTGGGTCAAGTGTGGGGCCGCAGGGAGGACTCGCCCTTCAGAGGGGAAAGCTGCAGGAGAGGGCCTGGGGCCGGGACAGAGCCGTCTTCTTTGCCCTCCCGAGTCTCCCTCCCTGGCCCAGGCTCTGCCCTGTCCTGTGCTGGGGCCCCAGGTCAGCGCCAGAGGCCGGCCCTGCCTGGGGCCTGACGTAGCTGCTCCTGCACGGTGAGGTGCTGCTGTCCTCACACCAGGGCCCCTCCGGCCGCCACCAAATGCGTGGCCTTGCTGACTTTCCGTCTTCTCGTCTCTGGTTCCCTGGCCATCATGGGGGGCTGTCCGCCCTTTCACAGGAAGGGGTGGCAGCTGCCTGGGTGCTCAGATCCTCTTCCTGGCGGTGCCCCTCCTGCCTGCCCCCCCCGGCCGTCCCCGCAGCAGGGGCTCAGCGCCTGCGGCCAGTCACAGAGGTTTGCTGCTTCGCTTCTCTGCAGGGTCCAGCGTGAACGGCCTGGAGGAGCCCAGCATCGCCAAGCGGCTGCGCGGCACCCCCGAGAGGATCGAGCTGGAGAACTGCCGCCTGTCCGTGCAGCCGGCCGCAGAGCTGCAGGAGGTGCCCGAGGAGACGCAGGCCGAGCACAACCTCAGCAGCGTGCTGGACAAGGGCCTGGAGGACGACGCGGCCAGCAGGTGAGCTGGGCGGGACCCGGCCGCGGCCCCTGCCCCTGCGCTTCCCCGGACCTCTTCGGTCAGTCACACGCAACCAAGGCTGTCCGGGCACCCAGGCCCCTGCGGTGACAGGAGCTGCTCCTGACGACCAGGCTCTCTGGCCCTCGTCTCTCCGGGGAGGCCCCTCGTCCTTCCTGGGGCTGGGCAGCTGGTGGTCCCAACTTCCTGTCCCAGGCTGCTGTCCAGGGTGGGCAGGGGTGCCCACAGCCTCCTTCCTGCAGAGGGCAGACCCAGGTAGCAGGCCAGGGCGCAGGTGAGAGTGTAAAGAAGCCCGAGGTGCTGGCGGCAGGAGCCTGGCCAGACCCTGAGGGCGTCTGCTTGGTCCCGGGGGAGTGACCTCCAGGAAAGTGCCTCGGGGAGCGGCCCGCGAGCGCCTGCCTCAGTTTCCTGGTGGATACAGCACAGCCCCTCAGAAACGGCCTAAGAGCCTGCAGCCTGACAGTGGGCCGAGGGTGGGCCTTTCTGTCCTGCTTTGTGCTCTGCACCCCAGGGTCCCGGCCTGTCATAGGTGCAGCCCCTGTGGATTTGCAGCTAGAGATGGGGCTCTCTGCTCACACTGGGCACCTGTGGGGTCAGGGCAGCACCCCACGCCCCCCAAAGCTGCAGCGTGTCTCGTCCCACCTCTCAGCCCACCCAGATCTCCAGACGAGCATAGGAGGCTTCGTAGCCTCATGTTGAGTTTGAAAGATGTGGAGTAATGGTCATGGGGTTGCACATTGTTGTTTATTAACTAGAAAGTAAACAAATGGCCCTGGCTGGTGTGGTTCAGTGGGATGAGTTCCAGCCTGTGAACCAAAGGGTCGCTGGTTTGATTCCCAGTCAGGGCTCATGCCTGGGTTGTGGGCCAGGTCCCAGTAAGGGGCACACAAGAGGCAGTCACACATGGTTTCTCTCCATCTCTTTTTCCCTCCCTTTCCTGCTCTCTACAAATAGATAAATAACACCTTTAAAAAGAAAGTAAAGAAATGAAAACTTACAGGCAAGGCAGAAGTAAAAGCTAAGTAAATATGGAAAAATAATCAAAATCCAGGAGCCACCTTTCTGTCTGTGGTGCGAGTGCTCACGTTCACCCACGTCAGACGGCTGGTGGGGGGCAGCAGCAGAACCCCAGTCCTCAGGGCCCGGCTGCCTGAGCCGCCGAGGGTGTGCAGCCCCCAGGAAGGGCCTCGCTCTGCCCAGGGTCACCCGTGGGAGCTCCCAGGCCACCCTCAGCCCCATTATTCCCCGGAGGGACCCAGCGATCCCTGACAGGTGGCACACACGGGAGCCGGGACAGGGGCCTCCTTGTGGGCTAGGCCAGCTGGGCGGGAAGGAAACAGCGGCACAAACACAGCCGCTTGTCGGGAGCAACGACTGGGCTCGGGTGCTTCCGCCATGTCCCCACGGCCACGCTTGGCCCTGTGCCGTCGCCCCCCGCCGCACCCAGCTCATCCGCCTCCCTTTGGCACCCACATCTCAACTGCCCGCCAGGGTGCAAGGACACCGCTCCAGCCTCTCAGGCCTCCTCCACACCGTGTCTCATACACCCGAGTCCAGAGAGCGGCTCACGGTAAAAGGAGACTCTGTCTCCGCTCTTGACCCCTGGGGTCATGAGTTCACATCAGAAGGGGCCCAGGGCCTCTCCCGGCCGTGTGGTGTCGGCAGCTCACCTGCGTCTTTGCCATTTTGCCCTCTGTCCACTGCCCTCCTGCCCCGTCCAGTCTCCCCTGGGCAGGGCAGCAGGCTGGCCCTCCAGGGGGTCTGTCCCCTCCCGTCCAGCAGTGCTCTGCGGGACACGGACATCCACCTGCGGTCTTGTCCCCCTCACGTGGCCTGTGGTTCTTCCCACAGCAGCTCCGAGTCCGAGATGGAGGAGGAGGAGGACGAGGAGGAAGAGCTCCCGCTGCCCACCTCGGACCTGGGCGGCGTTCCCTGGAAGGAAGCTGTGCGGATCCACGCGCTGCTCAAAGGGAAGAGCGAAGAGGAGCTGGACGCCTCCAGGAGCCGGGAGCCTGGGGAGGAGGAGGAGGAGCAGGAGGAGGAAGAGGAGGAGGAGGAGGAGGAGGAGGACTACGATGCGGAGTCCAGTGAAGGTGAGAAAACCATCCCACCCGCGTGGCCCTTCTCCCGCGGCGTCCTGCCTGCCTCTGACCGCGGCCCTGGGCCGCGGAGCCCCGCACCAGCAGCCCGCGTGCGCGCTCCGAGTGGCCGTTGGAAGGTAGAGGCCCACGTTAGGGTCCGTGTGCGCTTCTCCTTGTCTTCCACTTTTTCCCAAAGTTTAGCTTCAGCGAGTGAAATTTGGTGTAATAAAAAAAGGGAATTAAGTTTCTGGAGGCTCCCCAACACCAGGCGCCCGATCCCGCAGGCTGCAGAGACGGGCACTCACATTCGCTTGTCCGGAGCTGCTGCCGCTGAGCGGGGCTGGGGGCCAGGCGCCCACGGGGCGGCTCAGCCGGGGACCCGCGCTCGTGTGCTTGTCCACACAGAGCGGCCGCTCCAGCGTCCGGACGGCCGGTCGGCTCAGACGCTTTTGTGCTTCGGTTCAAGCTGCTCCAACCCTGGCCCTGCACCTGGCCCCGTGTGCCCTTGGGCGGGGGGGGAGCTTGCTGGGCCTCCTCTTCTGGCCGTGGGGGACACAGGGTCCTCCTTTCCGTCCCCTGGCCGCACAGGGGTCTGATGGGCAGAGACCGGGCCCCTGAGAGCGGAGCCCTCTCTCTGAGGGGCGTGGAGGAGAAGGGCCTGGGCCTCCAGCTCCTCCAGCCGTGCAGAGAGGCGGCCAGTCCGCACGGCCTGGGCATGCGGCGCCGGCTCTGCTGGCTCGGCCGCCCCCTCCGCCCCGGCACGGCGAGGGCACGGAGCCCTGCCGGCCGGCCACACGGCGCTGAGCGGTCTGAGGCCCCGGCCTCGGTCAGAGGCAGGGCAGGGCCAGGCCCCTCCGTGGTCTCTCCGCCCCTTCTGGGGGGTGGTTCCCACGAGGCAGCCCTGTGTGAGGGGTGGGAGGGGGCAGCCCAGGGCCCCGACGCTGGCACTGGGTTCTCCTGTCCAGAGGCTGCATCTCTGGCCCAGCACTGGCCCACGTCCCTGCTGGTCATGGGGCCACGGCGCAGGGTCGTGGCCTGTGTCCTCTGCAGCAGAGGTCGCCCTGCCCCCGGCAGACTGCGTTTCCCGGGCCTGGGCCTCGGGCCGGGCCTCAGAGAGACACAGGCAAACGGGCCGCTGTGCTCGGCCCCAGGTTGGGCCTGGGGCGTGGCCTGGATACCTGTGTGGGCGGAGGCTGCCGCCTCGCTGCTGAGGGTGAAGCTGTGTTCCTCTCCGCTGTTTCCCCCACGAGGGCTGCTCCTCGCTGCGTCTGCGGCTGTCTGGCTCCCCCTTGTGTAGAAGCAGAGGATTGCCCTGGGGCGGAGGACAAGGCTGCTCCGGCCACGGGCCTCTCCCCCCTTCCCGCCCGGCCCCCCTGGAAGCCATCCAGACTCTGCCTCCCAGGGCAGATGGCACGAGCAGATACCTGGAGCCGACAGGCTTCATTCATGCAGCACGCAGCCCGGGCCTGGCCATCGGGGCGGTCGTGCCCCAAGTGGCACGGGAGGCGGGTTCAGGAGGAAGCCAGAGGAGAGCTGCAGTGGCCTCATGGGTCCAGCTGCACATTCCCCCGTTCCCCTCGTCCGGTGGTGCCTCCCGTCGCA
Source organism: Trachops cirrhosus (assembly GCA_028533065.1). Classification (NCBI taxonomy): domain Eukaryota; kingdom Metazoa; phylum Chordata; class Mammalia; order Chiroptera; family Phyllostomidae; genus Trachops; species Trachops cirrhosus. The sequence goes on along the minus strand of CM052548.1, from coordinate 33,705 downwards.
GCCCAGTCCCCGGAGGGGCCACGGGTGCCCGGAACCTCCCTCCACCTCGCCCTCAGAGAACCCAGGGGGCAGACCCAGGCCCATTTACTGCCAAGAAGCAGGGAGGAGACGCGCGCTGTCCCCCGCCGCCCCGTCACCGTGAAGATGAAGGGGCCCCACGTCTCTCTCTGACTTATCCTCCTTGGTCCTAAGACGTCCAGGCCCTCTGCTGGCTTCGCTGTGATTCGGCCCCACCCAGCACCACAAGGGCCAGTGGGCCTTCGAAAAGCCCCCGAGTCCACAGGGACCTGCGGGTCTGAGTTTGGGACAGCACGGTGCCCGCGGCCACGTCGGGTGGTCTCACTGCGCTCCGGCCCCGGTCACGTTGCCTGTCGCCTGTAAACCAGCAGCTGCCTTTTGCCGCAGTGAGGCTGAGGCGGGCTGCGCAGTCAGGCTGCTGAGCGCGCTGCCGCCAGGAAGTGCAGGGTCCGGGCAGGTGGCGCGCTCTTACCTCCTGAAGAGCCCGCCCCCCTTCCCCAGTGCGCCCTCCCCTGAGCTGCGGGCTGTCCCTGTACTTCTCCCCACGGTGTGGCCTGGCCCCAGCAGGGACTACGGGGAGCCCAGGGGGCAGGGGCCGCGTGCGGACCCCTTGAGCTCTGGGAGCGAGAACAGTCCATAGGGCCCTCTGGCGAGTCCTCGTTTCGCCGAGAAACCGGCTCTCGTGCCCAGTGACTCCGGGAGGCACCCTGCTGGGTGAGCCGGGAGGGAGTCCACTCTGTGGGGCCGCCCCCAGGCTGTGGTCGGGTGCTCCTGCTCCAGCGTGGCCTTGGGTCTCTCGAGGGCAGCCACGGTGAGAGAAGCGTCCAGAGGGAAGCTGTCGGTGCCCAGGCCACGTCTCCTCATGCGAGTCCACGGCTCGTGTGAAACGTGGAAGGACAGCTCTCGGGCTGCGTGGGGGCCATGTGTGTGCGACCTGTCGCCTGGTCTCGACATCTGCCTCTTTCTGATCCAGTCTGGCAGTGAGATAACTCTTCTCTCTGTTTCCTTTCCTGTGGTGTTTCCTTCCCTCTCTCTCTCCCTCCCGTGACTGTTCATCTCCCACGTCTTCCTCCCCGTCATCACTCCCTTCCTCACTCCTCTCTCCCCCGCTGGGAACTGGGTGCAGCAGCTGCCCGGAGCCAGAGGCTGCCGCAGGCCCTGAGCGGGGCTGACCCCCTGGAGATCCAGGCGGACGTGCACTGGACGCACGTCCGGGAGAAGGAGGAGGAGGAGCGCACGGCACCCAGCTCCACGCCCTCCACTTCCCGAGGTAACGGCGTCGGACCCCACACCCGGGCCTCTCTCCTTGCTGTGGGGCTTTGCCGTCGTGGCCAGAGCAGCCTGTCCGGCCCGAAGGAAGAGCTGACAGACATTGCGCTTTCTTCATGTTGCTCCTCACCCACCCTGGGCAAGTGCAGAGGTTGTGAGTTCTTTCCCCATAGATGCAAACTGGCAGGATGAACTTGACCTTGGGGCACAAAGAACGTGCTTTCTTTCCCCCGTATGATGAGGCTGGTCGCTCTTGCCCTGCTGGTGGAAGTCCAGCCCTTGGCTCGTGGGGTGTGCCTGGCAGTGTGTGTGCATTGGCAGGAGGGGCCAGGAGGCCCAGTGTGAACAGCAATGAGGTTTTCCGGGGACGTGGACATCAGGGAGGCCAGTGAGTTGCTCCAGGCTGCAGCCAAGGTGGTCTGTGCCCCTGCCAGGCAACAAGGACACGCGAGCAGGAGCCCCGTGACTCGCCCCCTTCCCGCCTCCGTCTTGCTCACTGAACCTCGTTTCTGTCCAGTCCCAACAGGAACTTCGAGTCTCTGAGGACATGAGGGGGCGGTCCCCACGTTGGGGAAACACCTTTCTTGTGGCCGTTTGATTTGCGCCTCGCAGCCCCGAATCTTCACCCACAGGCAGGAGCGGCCCGGTGAACTGTTCCCGCAGCAACGCCAGTGCACGCGGAGGCCACGGCGGCCCTGAGCCCCCCCCCCCCACGCATCTGCCCGCGCTTCCCCTCTTTTCCTGCAGCCCCTCCACACAGGCTCGCTGCCGGACGGCCCCCCGGCGGTGCCGACAGGCCCGGCCGTAACGCGGCTGGTCTCTTGTCTTGGACTTCAGGGGTGACACGACCGAGCTCGGGGCGCCTCCGCCCTGTGTAACGTCGTGTTTGTGTCTGTTTCACATTCAGCGCCTGACCTCCCCTCCGCGCGCCGCGCAGCCGTGCAGGCCTGGCTGGAGACAGTGTCCGGAGGTAGCCGGGGTGTCTGTCCTTCCGCTCACCGTAACCGCTCTCTCTCGGCAGCTCCGCTGACCCCTAACACTGGACTCCCGGTCCTGCGGCTGTGCATGCGGGGGCGGGGACGGGGCACATGCATGCCTCCCACAGGGCCCCTGCATGGATGGACACACTCCCCACGCACCGCAGGGACAGGCCAGGTCCTGTGGGGGACAGAGGCCGCGCTTACTCTAGTGCACAGAGATGGGCAGAGGCCAGAGCTGGGGGAGCATCGTTAGCGCTGAGGTGTGAAGTCTGCAGCACTGAGCCCAGCCCCGGTGTGAACAGGAAGGAGTGACGGAGTCTGGGAGAGCCCACAAACCTGCTGCAGTGTCAGGGCAGGGGCAGCTGGTGCTGGGGGGGACGGGGCACTCGTGGAGGAGGCAGGTGTTGTTCAGCTCAAAGTGGAGGGACAGGCAGCCTTAGCCGGGTCCCCGGACGGAGTGCAGGTGTCTCCATAAGTGATTAGGCCGAGAACTGCCTGGGAAGCCTCCGTTGTCCTTCCTACACTTTTCTGGGGAGAAAAGCGTTTGTCAGCGAGGAGCTCCTGGCATTTGGGGCACGATGGCTCTTCCCACTTAGAGACGTGCGTGGCCTCTGCCCTCCGAATGCCCGGCAGCCGCACTCCCGCCCACACGACACGCAGACCGGCTGCACCGATAGCCCTCGGAGAAGGGGCCGCTGTGCCCGCGGTTCCCTGGGTCGGGCAGGGTGGAGCTCACGGGGGCCGCCCGTGTCCTTCGGGCAGCAGGAGGCAGGCGCGCCTGCCCGCACACCGAGGGAGAGGAGCGGAGCCGGTCCCATCCGCTGTGAGTGCAGCCGGTTAGCTCCTGTCCCCAGCACGGGTGGACAGGCGGAGGTGTCAGGACGTCCCAGCTGGCAGCTAAGTGTGACCACAACTTCTGACCTCCATAGTGGGTGGCGGCTCCCAGTGTCCTACACCCCATTTTAACCTGGATCTGACCCCAGTCCCGCCCCCCATCTGCAACTCTGAGAATACCCCAGGCCACCCTGGTGCCCTCCTCACATGTCTGTGTGACACCTGTGTTGTGACCTCTTGGGGCACCTCCGAGGGCTGTAGACTCTCACCTCTGCCTCTGCAGTGAGGCGAGGGGCAGGCCAGGCTGGGGCTGAGGGTGTCCAGGGCCTCGGGCTTCTCCAGACTCGCTTCCCGTGTTGCTGCGCACAGCAGTGCAGGGACCCCCTCGGTGCCCGGCGTTGGCACGCTGGCCTCCACAGCAGGCCCAGGTGCCTGCGAAGGAGCAAGGTTCTGGCAGGGGAGCAGCGTCCACCAGCGGGGTTGGCAGGGTTCTGGTGCAGCTGTGAGCTTGGCCTGCAGGCAAGTGGTGCAGGTGAGGAGCACAGGAGTCCCTCTCCCCGCTGTGTGGGACCATCTGAGTCGCCCCCCAGGGTTTCCCCAGCAGATGCCGCTGTTGCAAGTATGACAGGGTGTGGCTGGCTCCCTGGGCTGCTCTGCCTCCTCAGAGGAGGGTGGGACAGTCACCATCTGCCAGCCCCTGAAGTGTCTTGAGAAACCCTCCATCTCCCCCAAACTCACACTGGTAGCCCAGACCTGTCAGTCCAGTGCTCTGAAGCTGGGTGTGGACCAAGCGCCCCGTTTCAGGAACCTCGGTGTACATGGGTGGGGAGATGAGCACACAGCCCGAGGAACCACTACCTGCGAAAGCTCAGGGCACGGCCGTGGCACCCCGAGGCCAAGGCCGGCGTCTGCTAAGTGCCTCTCCCCTCCCCGCCCCTCCCCCGAAAGGTGGGCACTTCCTTGGTTTTCACTGGACATGACCTCAGCAGCCACTCCTGTGTTTCTACCACACGGGCCCTGCACACTCTCAGGTGCGGGGCTGCCTGTGAGCAGACCGTGACCCAGGCTCCCGGCGTGGGGAGCAGGGCTGTCCTCGATTCGGCAGGGCCTCGCAAGGAATCCTGCGGCCGAACTGTGCTGGCCGCCCTGTGCCCGCCGTCCTGTGAGCTCTGGTGCTCGGGCTCCTGTGCACACAGACCGGACTCCAGGCCCCTTCCCTAGGGTGACAGACAGCTTTCAGCAACGACGTGGGGATGGCTGTGCTTCTAACCCGAGAGGGAGCCATAGGGCCCCAGACAGATGGGTGACGCTGGCGTTTCACAGTGGCCTTCCGAGCAGTGGTCTTCCTTCAGACTCTTAGTGCGAGCTTCCAGCGTGCAGAGGTCGGGGGCAGCTGTGAGTGTGAGTGTGAGTGAGTGCGTGTTAGGGGCCGGCTGCTCCTCAGGAGAAACGAGTGCGTTAGTGCTTTGTCTGCCTTTGCAGCCCCGAAGGGCTAGACCTGGGCCCGGTGGGTGGACCTCACACATCCCCTCTCCCCACCCTGCGCTGCTTTAGAAAAGCATTTGTCTCGATCACCCCAAGCAGAGCTTCCACCTCTGCCTGCCTGTGGAGGGGGTGCAGCGTGGGCCACACCTCCCATAGCGATGTCACCGACGCAGAACACCGCAGCCACTGCACTGAGCCACACGGCCACAGCCAGTGTTGTCACAGGCAGGAGTCAGAAACGGTCCCTCCAGCTGCATTAAGGGACCCGTGGTGTGGGGCGCGGCCACACAGGGCCAGGCTGGCAAGCCCTGAGCGCTGCTACTTTGCACTCGGGGCTGCTGGGCCTGGGCCTGGAGGGGCCACGTCCCCCTGCCCTCAGCCTGGAGGAAGGAGGTGACTGGGCTGAGCGTGAGTCCATGCCCACGTGACCCATGGAGGAGAAGTCTCAGGTGTCAGGACGGGCCCCCGCAGGGCGCTCTGCCTGTCCTTCTCCTTCCTCTCCTTCCCTTGACGTGTCTGCTTCACAGGCCTGTCGGACGAGCGTGACCTGGAGGAAGACGCGGACTCGGAACCAGCGGAGATAGAAGGGGAGGCCGCTGAGAACGGGGACACGGGGGACACTGGCGCGGAGCTGGATGATGGTACGGGGACCCCAGACCCCCCTCCACGGGAGTGGCTGCCTGTTCCCCATGGCGGGACAGGCCGAGTGCTCCGGACTCAGCAAGGATCGAAACAGTGCACACTCAGCAGAAGCAGGGGGCTCGGGGGAGCAGCTGGGAGACCTCCTGGTCCGTTCCCTGTTTGGCCCCGATGGGGATGTGTGCTGTGCACCCGCCCGTCGGTCGCCACTCAGTGCAGCCTGCATCCATGCAGCCGTGGTTGAGAAAGGGAGCTGAACTGGGGCCTTGTACAGAGCCTGTGGCCCATGGGTGCTGTGTGAAAGCCAGACACGGGGAGATAGTGTAGAATTCCACTGCGGCTGGTCGGGAGCCAAGGGGCAGGGGCTGGGCTGCAGGAGTGAGGAGCAGTCCGGGCCGTGGTGTGGGGCAGCAGGGCTGGAGCCGCCCACGGGAGAGAAACGCTGGTGGGTGGTGGCCCCCTCGGCGAGGCCCACTCTCCCCGGGCACACCCGTTGGCCACCTTCAGCCTTGGCCCATCGGCTGCGTGTCCAAGAAGGCAGAGCCCAGCGCTGCGCAGAGAGCACTGTGCTGCCGAGGGAGTGCGCTTGGCCTGGCCTCGGCCGCTGGGTGAGGAGCAGCGGGCAGGCCCAGGCCTGGCTGAGCTCCCTGCGCTCCTGTCCCTCCGCCAGATCAGCACTGGTCTGACGACATCCCCTGGGAGGCCGAGGCGCATGGGCAGCTGCCGGCGACGGCGGCCGCGGAGCTGGAGCTGAAGGTCTCAGAGGACCAGGCGGCTTGGCCCGCTGCCTCTCCGCAGCCCCGAGGGAGAGGTCAGTCTGCTGTCGCAGGGGAGGCCCCTCCGGATCCCCGCTGAGGCCACGCGAGGACGGTGGCACTGGGGTGCCCGCACACCAGCCTCAGATGACGACCCCTGCCCCCGTGCCTGGGCCCCACGTGAGGGTTCAGCACCAGCCCCTTTCTGGGCGTCACTGGGGCCATGGTGGGAGGTGGAAGGAACGGACCATCCACATGACAAAAAGCTGGCGCGTCTGACCCAGAGTGTGCACAGAGGGCGCCTGGGGGGCCGGTCCCTTTGCTCCTCGTCCTGCACCTGCAGGTGGCCGAGGGCACCAGACCCCACCGCAGCGCTGGCTGGGGGAGGCACCATCCCTAGGAGTGGGTTTCCTCCTGTCAGCCCTCTGTCTCTCTGCTTTGCAGGTCCCTCCCAAGTCTCCAGTCCCATCCGGTCCACTTTGGCAGAAGCCGCTCTGTTCCCCCGCGTCCACAGCCCCACGGCCGAGGTAAGAGTTGGGGCTCACTGGCAGGGGCAGAGCTGGTGCCCTGAGCGGATGTGTTGGAAGTTAAAGCCACCGTATTTGTGGGATCACTGGTGCAACAAGACAGGCACACGTCTCCTTGATGTTTTGTTACATAGAACAACGAATTTTAAGTATTTTGTTTATTTACTTTTTAGAGAGAAGGCAGGGAGAAAGTTAGAGAAACATCAGTGTGTTAGAGATACATCGATAAGTTAATTGCCTCTCGTGCACCCACTGCTGGGGACCTGGCCTGCAACCCAGGCATGTGCCCTGACTGGGAATCGAACCCGAGACCTTTTAGTTTGCAGGCCGGTGCTCAGTCCACTGAGCCCCACTAGCCACAGCAGAACTGAATTTTAAAATTAAAAATACTTACTCGGATTACCAGTGGTATATGAACCACAGTGTGTCCCGTGGAACAGGCTTTGGAAAACGCCTTCTGGAGGAAAGATCAGGGAGGAAGTCCGAGCTGCAGGCGGGCGGGTGGGTCTGCTGGATCGGGCCTTTGGGATCCTGAGAGCAAAGCGAACGTGGCGGCTTTGTGTGTGTGGTGGGGGCGCTTCCTGAGGCAGGGGTGGGCGGGCAGCGGGCGGGGGTTCATGTAGGGCTCCCTGGACCTTTGAGCCTCCCAACGGGGACGATCTGTGACATAGGCTGTGGAACAGCTGTTTCTAACCTGCTCACCGGGACCCTGACGGCTGGGGAGGGAGAGTAGGCTGCGCCGCGCCCTCTGACCAGCACGTGGCCAGTGCGCAGGGGACGTGGGATGCATGCGTTCGAGGGGGGCCACACCCCAACCACCGCCTGGGTCCAGTTGGGCCGAGGGGGTCGAAACCCGCAGACTGGGCAGAAAGTTCTCCTCCTGGAGGCGCCGGAGCAGCAGCTGAAGGCAAGAGTGAGCACAGGCCCTCGGAGAGAGAGCTCCCCGGGGGCTCTCTGCTGACCACCAGTCTTGGCCATCTGAGCGGTGTCCGTCTGTCCGTCTTCCTTTCTGCAGGGGGCCCGGATCCCACTCCTGTCTGAGATCGCCAAGTTGAAATCGCCTGAGGAGCGCCTCTTCCCAGAGCTCTTGGTCCCCAGAGTGGACGTTGCCGCTGACCAGAAAGCTACGCCCTCTCCTGCCCACACCCCTCCAGTGGCCCTGCCGCCTCGCTCCCCACTGGCCGCCCCCACCCCGCTCCCCATTTGTTCCCAGCCTCAGCCTTCCTGCGAGGCTGCTGTCCCATCCCCCACCTTGTCCCCCATATGCTTCCAGCCTGGTCCAGCCAAGACGTCCACCCCGCTGGCCCCCGTCCCCATGAAGAACCAAGGGGACGCCCAGGACAGGCTGGGCAGCCCCCTGGCTGCAGACGAGGCTCTGCGGCGGAGTGACCTGGTGGCCGAGTTCTGGATGAAGAGTGCTGAGATCCGCCGCAGCCTCGGGCTCACGCCCGTGGATCGGGCCAAGGGGCCCGAGCTCAGCTTCCCCTCACCTGCCTTGAAGCCAGTGTCCCTCAAATCCTATTCCGTGGAGAAGTCCCAGCAGGGTGAGGGGCTCCATCTCCTGAAAGCTCCACCTGTTCCCAAGAGACTGGGCCTCCCGCAGTCGGAGGGCGACCAGCCCTGCCTGCCGACCCCCAAGTCCCCGTCTGACCGCGAGCCGAGGAGCGCCCACGAGGAGCGGAGGGACCTGTCCAGCAGCTCCGGCCTGGGCCTGCACGGGAGCTCCTCCAACACGAAGACCTTGGGCAGCCAGAGCTTCAACACCTCGGACTCCACCATGCTCACCCCACCCTCCAGCCCGCCCCCGCCCCCACCGCAGGGCGAGGAGCCCGCCACGCTGCGCAGGAAGCCCCACCAGATGCATGAGCCTCAGGAGACGGAGCCCAAGGCCTCGGGGATCCCACCGCCCCCGCCAGTCCCCACCCTGCGGCCGCCCCGGGAGCCGGCCCAGCCCCCCCGGGAAGAGGTGCGGAAGTCGTTTGTGGAGAGCGTGGACGACATCCCCTTCGCCGATGACGTGGAGGACACGTATGAGGACAGGACCGAGGACTCGAGTCTGCAGGAGAAGTTCTTCACGCCCCCGTCCGGCCCGCCCCTCTCTGACAAGCCCCTCCGGCCACCCTCGGCCAAGGAGAACGGTAGGTTGCCCAGTCTGGAGAGTGGGGTGCACCTGCAGAAGAGGGGGCTGCCTGTCATCTCTCCGGAAGCCAAGGAGCGGGCTGAGGAGCGCATGCGGGCCCGGGAGAGGTCTGTGAAGAGCCAGGCGCTGAGGGACGCCATGGCCACGCAGCTGCGTCGCATGAAGGAGATGGAGACGGCGGCCAAGGCCTCCAGGCCCCCTGGGGGCGCCGGCCGCAAGGCCTCCTCGGGGCCCTCCAAGGGCAGAGTCCCCGGCCTCACGTCCCACAGAGTTCCGGAAGAGCCCACCGCCAAGCACAAAGCTGCCAGCGAGGAGGTCGTGTCGCCCGCGTCGGACTCGGGGCCCCCCGATGGCTCGCTTACCTCCTCTGAGGGCTCCAGCGGGAAGAGCAAGAAGAGAGCGTCGCTCTTTTCCCCACGCAGAGCCAAGGGGAGGGCGGCCAAGGGGGAGGGGCGGCCGCCCGAGAAGCCCAGCGCAGACCTTCCAGAGGAGGCGGCCACCAAGCCCAGGTCCTTGTGGAAGTCGGTCTTCTCTGGGTACAAGAAGGACAGGAAGAAGAAGGGAGACAGCAAATGCTGCCCCAGCACCCCCTCCAGTGGGACCACTGTGGACTCAGGGGAGCACCGGGTATCGCCCAGACTGAAAGCAGGTGTGTGGGCCCCGGGGCCCCCCACACCCCTCCCCGCCCTGGGGCAGGGCACAGGACACGCTCCTCTCCAAAGGTCCGTCCCCGGCCCCGCACCCCAGCCCAGGGCCCTAGAGCTGCGCTGACTGGGGAGGGAGAAGGGACGGAGGCTGTGGGAGGGCAGCACTGCCTGCAGACTGCGGCCTCCACGCTCTGGCTCCCTTGGGTGGGGAGAGCGTCCCCTCAGCTAAGACGTGACCCAGACCCCCAGCCCCAGCCAGCGCCAATGCTGCCCTCACCTGGCCCTCCCTCTCCCCCCAGAGTTGCAGCTCCGACGCCAGCTGAGCTTCTCAGAGGACTCAGACCTCTCCAGTGATGATGTCCTCGAGAGCGCCTCCCAGAGGTCGAAGCGAGAGGTATGCAGACCGGTGGGCGGCTTCCATGGCTCAGGACCAGGGCTGCTGCCCTCCGTGCAGAGCCAGAGGGGCAGGCTGAGCCTCACCTGGTGGTGCAGGCAGGAGATGCAGCAGGACCGAGCTCAGGGAGCAGCCAGGGCTCCAGCATCCGTGGCGGGAGTTTCTGGGTTCAGTTCTGGGAAGACAGGTGTTCCAGGCCCAACATTCCATCTGTCTTTGGGAAGTGCCCTGCGCTGTCCCTCCACTCCTTTGTCCCCCAAGGAGCAGCACCCCCCAGGCCAGAGACGGGGCTGTCTCTGCCCAGGGCCCCACGAGGCTGCGAGGACCGGGCCTTCCTGCTGTCCATTGTCCAGCCCTGGGTACATGCTCCCCCCTGCCCCCCACCTGCCCAAGGAGAGGTCTAGCTGCCTCCTGCTCCCCTTTTTGAATGGAAAACTTCCCCAGAACATTCTGCACCTTCTTCACCAGGCTTCCCAGGACTTGGCCTGCCTGCCAGAGAGGCTGCGGCAGGTCTGCGCCCCACTCCCTTCTCTTGGCCTGACCCAGTTCCTCTTTAGTAATTTGGCAAACCAGAGGGAGCCAGTCTTCCAGTTGTCATCTCATTCCCGACATGTTCATCCCCCTGGACTGTGCCAGTTCTGCATCTGTCTGTTCTCCTACAAGGGCACCTGGGTTGCCAGGCGCCACGGGAGACGAGGGAGCTCCTGTGTGCCAGCCCCGCAGGGACTTGATGGGGGCCTGGCCCTGCCCGGGGTCTCGCAGGGGCCTGGCGGGAAGGAGCACGTGGTCTCCACGTGGACGAGCAGACCAGTCAGTCCCAAACATCCATCTGTTGCTGCTTCTGGGGTCGGGTCTCGGCACTGTCCCTCCATTAATCAGGGAACCGCCAGGCGCCGTGCTGAGCGGCCGGGCTGGCTCTGCCAAAGCCACAGCTCAGCGAGCACAGCCTCTCCCTGCGGCGCACGAGGCGGCAGGTCCCAGAACGCTCCGGAATCCCACCTCTCACATCGCACACGCTCCTGCGTGGGCGGCCGTGGAGGGATGCGAGTGTCCTGACGCCCACTGGGGTGCGGGGCCGGCTGAGCAGGAGAAACTGCTAGTTTAAGAGGAGAAGCTAAAGGTGGAGGGACTGACGGGCGTCGCAGAGCAGTCCCCGGGTGGCAAGCACAACACAGGGACGCAGTCAGTCGTGCTGGGGTTGCTGTGCGGGGCGCCCGGGGCACTGGGAACCCGGGCCGTGCTCTTCAAAGTGTGACTGTCCGACACCCCCCCGCTCTGTGCACCCAGAACCGGGACAAAGTAGGGCGACTGCCCACCGCACGCAGGGAGACAGCCCAAAGCGGAAGCCGCTGTGGGCACTGGCAGTTGAAGGCAGTCTGATCACGGAGCGCACGCACAGGTGACCGCACTGGGCTGTCAGCGCCACGCTCCTGGAGCCCCGCGCCACGTAGGGAGCAACTGTGCGCAGCAGCAGCTCGCTGGCGTTTCTAGGGAGGAAGGATGGTGATGCCCACAGAAGGTCCAGGAAAAAAGATGAGACAGGAAGACTCCCTCTCTCCCGTGTGTGCAAAGCCAGCCAGTCAGTGCAGGCGAAGGTGTTCGTTGTTCTCCTCTGTCGCCTAGTCTGCCGGGTGGCAGAGTCTCAGAGTGGACGCGAAGGGACTGTGGGCACCGGGCAAGAACAGGTCTGATGGACTCACGAGGGGCCAGGTGCTGCCCGCACCCCTAGCGGCCAGGCGGGGTGGGGGGACCGCGCCTCCAAGTCACAGGCCCACCCTGAGGAGGCAGCTGGGACACTAGTGCCAGAGTTTTGTTTCATTTTAAAAAAAACACCAAAAATAACTTATTTAAAATGTTTATATAGAAAAATTAAGATAATACACATTTTTGTAAAGATTTTATTTATTTATTTTTAGAGAGAGAGGGAGGGAGAAAGACAGGGAGAGAAACATCAATGTGTGGTTGCCTCTTGAGCGACCCCTACTGGGGACCTGGCCTGCAGCCCAGGCATGTGCCCTGGCCAGGGATTGAACCGGTGACCCTTTGGTCCACAGGCCACTGTTCAGTCCACTGAGCCACACCAGCCAGGTCATAATATATATTTTTTTTTACATCACCTCATAGCCTTACCAACAGGAAAGAACTCGCATTTACATCTTTTTTTTTTTTTGCCTCAGTTGGGCTTGAATACAACCCATGTGGCCTCTTGATGCCACTGCTGCCGCTGCCACCGCAGTCCGGTCCAGCTGGCTGCAGATGTGCCGGCCCGGCTGACCCTCCCCGGCGCGTGCACACTGGGGCCTTAGGCCTTGGGTTGCCCCTCCACCAGGGTTGTACCGCCTCCCACCAGGGTTGTGCCCCTTCCTGCCAAAACCTCAAGAACGCCACCCCCAGCCCCTGCGGTGTGAATGCCGAGTGCTGGTGCTTAGGTTGCAGTTACAGGGTTTCCTGATGCTGCTTGGGAAACCCCTGTCTTCTGTGTCCTTAACTGACTTGTTCGAATAACGAAATTCTTCCTCTCGGGGGATTGGTGGGAGACGTGGGTTCCCTGAGAGGCAGGGTCCACACACTTAAGTTTAAACGTTGCCACCAGAGGCTCCTTCTACTCTGGGCCCATGTGTGGGGGTCCCCACAGCCTCGGGAGAAGCGGCAGGGGCCCTGGGGACGCTGCGTCTGAGGCCGCGGTTCTCCACACCCGTGGCCCCATGGGCCGGGGGGACAGCAGCTGCGACTCCCCTCCGCTCTGAGCAGCTCCGCTCAGGGCTTGCTGGAGCCAGCGGATCCAGTCTGCCTGAAATGTGTCTGATAAATACCAGTTGTTCCTGCTATTTCAGGTCCTTTCACTGTGTGTGACCAAGAAACGTGCCCCCCGACCCATCCCAGGGTTGCTGGCAGTGGGGGAACCCTGGTCCTGCCTGATGAGCCCTGCCAGGGGTGGGGGGCCTTTGGGAGAGGGCGGGGGTCAGTACTCAGCTTGCTCTGTGTCTGTCTCTGGCAGCGGGCCCCCACCCCAGGCCTGTCCCAGTACCTGTAACACTCAGCGGGAAGGAGTCATCCAAATTGCCACAAACAAACAGGCCACGGAGGGAGCAGTGGCATCTACAACCACCTACTTAAGCAGTTTTAACTTACATGTGAGGGAGCTTGAGGAGGAACAAGAGAAGGTTGGGGCATGAGGAAGAAGCCATCTTCCTGGGAGAGCTGTGAGCCCGGCCCAAGTCAGGGTGGGGCTCCCGAAGGTGCCACTCGGGGGTCTGCACCCAGCCCTGCATGACATTCTAAAAAATAATCATGTTTTGGTCTTTGTGTTTGTTTTAAACTTATGATTTTGCTCCATTTCTGTGTTCTATTTTTAATGATTATTATCATTGCTGTTCTGTTTTGTTTTCCGCCGCCGCCCCTTTAAAAGTCGGTATCTTTGCCACATGCCTTGGCGTCTGGGAGACGGTGTGCACCAAAGGTAGTAGCTCGCCGTGCCCGCCGGTCACTGTTGCATGCGTGTCTGTGATTAACCACGGCGCCCAGCCCCCGCCACAGCTCACTAACTGTCCTGTGTGCATGGAGCGGTCACGCACAGCAGCCGCCGTGTCAGGACTGGAGAGCATGAGGTGACATCGGTCTGCGTGCCGGGGACAGGGCTGCCTGCTGGGACCAGGCGCTGTCGGGACGGGGGTTCGCGGCCCTCAGCCCCAGGTCTGCGAGGGGACGTGCTCGGGACCCCGGAGCAGCAGGACGCAGGGCCGCCTGCCAGGTTGGCTCCGCACAACCCCCGCTCTGAGAACAGAGCTGCCGAGAGTGCACAGCTGGACTGCACCTGAGCGTCTCCCGCACAGTCGAGAAGAGTCTCTTTTTTAATTTTCTTGGTGGCCATGAAGAAGGCGTTATGATTATAGGCAAACCCTCCCGGCCGCCGCCTCTCAGAGGTTGCCCAGTGCCCCTTTGGGGCGCATGGCACTGCCTCACACCCTCACTGCCCACTTCTGCCCGTGGAGTGGCCCTGGCTGCTTGTTGGTGGAGTCAGCTGGATTTGGCCGGTGGCTGCCTTGACTCCACGGCACCGGCCGAAACAGCCCTGCCACCTGCCCTCCTTCCGGCAGCTGCTGGGCAGCCCCAGGGTCCAGGCAGGGTCACCCCGTGGTTCCTTCTTCAGACTGTTAGCTGGTTTGGGGTTCACTCAGACTCAAAGCAGAAGCATCACTGCTTCTCTAATTCAAATGTCACTTCTTAAAAGAACCATATAAATATCGCTCATCTGAAGAGAGTGGCTTTTGGTACCAAACCAGAACATCAGGGACCCTGATTTTCCTCTGCCTGCATGTCTCCTACAGGCAGGAGGTGTGGGAAACATCTTACCGGTACTTTTACCCTAAAAAAGTCCTAGAAAGAGCAGACAGGCTTGCACGGGAAACAGGTGAACCCTCTGTCGCGCCGGCTCCCTGGCTGCTGTCCCCGAGCCTCCTTGTTCCTGTCACTGCGGGAAAGCGTCTCCCTGCGGCATTCTGGGCTGCAGCCGTGGGGTCTCCGCACGCCGCACGTGGGTGCCCTGCGACCTGGAGTCGGGCTCTCGGGCCCCTGCTGACCGGTGCCACCTGCTCAGGGCCGTGTGCACCTGAGCGAGGGGGTGTCTCGTTCTCCCCAGCCGAGAACTTACACGGAGGAGGAGCTGAGCGCCAAGCTGACGCGGCGCGTGCAGAAGGCGGCGCGCAGGCAGGCCAAGCAGGAGGAGCTGAAGCGACTGCACCGAGCCCAGGTAACCCCAGGAGGGGCCCCGGCTCACGAGGGGAGTCACCGGCCCCACCCTCCTTCCAGCCAGCTTCAGCCCCAACCCCCGACGAGGGAGGCTGCAGGGGACAGGGCGGAGCAGAGGCCGATGGGGAGTCCCACTGCCTGAGAGGATGGCCCCTGAGTCTCAGGCCACAAGCCCCTGGCTCACTGCAGCTACACACGGGGCCTCAGCTCCGTGGGGTTGTTGACAGAAAAAGGGAAGGGCCGAGCTTTGTGTTTCTGAGTTCCTTACGGTGGAATGATCGTCACAAAGCCGACTCCGTCAGTGGTGAGGACAGTGCTTGAGGGGCTGCATGACCTGTCAGCCTCTGAGGGTCTGGGACTTCCTCCCCATCGTCAGCCCCTGTCTGCAGGCCCCCCAGATCCCAGACCACCTGGACTGGGGACAGGGAGACTGAAAGTAATTTCTTTACACAAAGCATTAAAAGATGCCTAAATACGGTATGGTTTTTTAAATACCATCATACGTATTCAGAAAGTGCTGAGACACTTGAACAGCACATGCAGACACCAGCCGGTCTTCCTTCCTCTGGAGCCCACGTCTTGCCAGTCCTTCTCCTGCACGCCCCTCCCCAAGCACCTTCTCTGCACCAGACGCCACCGGCTGCCGCGCTGGGGCTTGGACGTCCCCCCTGGTGCTCAGGACCAGCCCCACGCACACTCCAAACAGGCGCTAGCCGGTTGCCCCATCCTAGATC
The DNA here is from genome assembly GCA_028533065.1 of Trachops cirrhosus. Taxonomy (NCBI): domain Eukaryota; kingdom Metazoa; phylum Chordata; class Mammalia; order Chiroptera; family Phyllostomidae; genus Trachops; species Trachops cirrhosus. The sequence goes on along the minus strand of CM052548.1, from coordinate 18,534 downwards.
CGCTTTTTCCTGGAGCAGAGAGAGGAGGTCACCGTCAGAAAGGTCCCGGGCTGTCACACTTGAGTCCTCCCTGCAGGGCTGGCCGCTTCCTTGGCACCCCACACACACGGTGCGGGCTGCCCATGCGCCAGGGTTCACATGCATTTTTCACTCATGGGAGCGTCTCTCTCCTCGGCATCTACAGAGCACCTGACCTCCTGGCAGTGAGGCGAGGCCAGGTGGTGAGAGACGGGTGCCCCTGCGGTTTTGTCCCCACAGATCATCCAGCGGCAGCTGGAGCAGGTGGAGGAGCGGCAGCGGCACCTGGAGGAGAGAGGGGTCGCGGTGGAGAAGGCGCTCCGTGGGGAAGCAGGTACAGTCCGGGCGCCTGGGCGCCCAGGGCGGGCGTCCCTGCGGGAGGCCCCCGCCCACCCCCACCCCCATGGTAGGGCTGGCTGTGCGTCACCTCTGCTTGCTCTCAGGCAGGCGCCTCTGGGCCCCTCTAGCGCTGAAAGGGCTTCCTGGGGCTCCGGGGGAGGAAAGCCCGTCTGTGGGGCGGCCCCAGGCCTGCCGCCCCTCTCTGCCCTGACTGAGGCCTTGCCATCGGCCTGCAGGAAGGACTGCTGGTCCATGTCCTCTGTTGCTGGCAAGCACTGGGCCTGCCCCCCTCCCCACCCCGTCACTTTCTCGCAGAGAAAAGACGTGGGGAAAGGGAGCCCGCACCACAAGGACCATCACAGAACTGCACTGGCAGGGCCTGCCCACTCCCCACACTACCTGCTGTCCTCAGCTTTCTGGTGCTCTGCTGCCCTAGGCGCTCACAGCAGTGCAGACGCCCCACAGAGCACTTCACCTCCCAGGGCACAGTGCGCTGATGCCTGCGCAGTCTGGCCACCCAGGGCCCGTGGGCAGGCGCGGAGACTGTGGGGAGCCGGCACCGAAGGGGTGCTGGGCAGGAGCCACGAGGGCCGTGGGCTGGGTGGCTGCCGACCAGGGAGGATCTCCAGCATGCCGCAAGGCAGCACCACTGCTCACCGGGGAGCCTGCGGGCGGGCTCAGCGCATTTGGGCGTGGAGAGAGCGAGGAAGTCCCTGAGTTGTCTGGAGTCCCTGTTGGTGCAAGATCTGGAAGCCGCCGGGCTGGCCTGGCTGCAGCCGACAGGGGCGCGGAGGGCCTGGTTGGTATCAGCCTTCACCCGAGTCGCAGGTCTCGGGCCTCTCCACACGGGGAACTCGTCTCCTGCAGGGAGCACAGGCCTCTCCGGGGCAGGGGGCTGTGGCAGGCCGTCTGGGAGCCCAAGGGGAGCCAGGGACCACAGCCAGGAATGGGGCCCGCTGCTGCCTGCTGACCGACTCGCTGGCAAGCTCCTGGGTAGGGTGGCCTCGTCGTGTGAGCCTGGGGTCAGATGGGCTCTCGAGGACAGACATTCCCCGGGGGAGTTGGGCCCAGAAGTGGAAGGAGGCCTGGACACCACAGCCTCGCCATTGGCTCCGTGCTGATCTTCGGGTGAAGAGCAGATGAGGTGTGGGGGACAAGGGTGGATTCCCTGCCTCAGCCACCAGAGGAAACGCAAGACTCCCAGGCCTGGTGGAGCCACGGGCCAGAGCCTGGCCACGCAGCGGCCGGCCAGCTGGTCCGGCATCCGGCCCTTGTCCCTGCCCTGCGCACTGACAGGCTCCTCGGTGAGACCCCGGAGGGAGCTGGCCCAGGCCTACCGGAGAGGCCCTGCCCTCGCCACTTCCTCCTCTGGCAGAAGACCCCAGGCAGGGGCCCGGCCCGCCGTTCCTCCTGCGCCTCGCTGCAGGTTACAAAGAAAAAGCGCCTGTCAACGTCGGGAGTGAAGGGTCGCTCAGCAGGCACGCGCCCCGGGTCTCAGGTCCACAGACGTGCTCGGGGAGACGTCCTGCCTCCCCCGCACACACTCAGTTGCTGAGGCTCGGGTGGGCACCCCACCCCGGGTGCGCCCCGCTTGGCACAGTCCGAGGGGACGGAGGGAAGCGCGCCCTCGCAGCCTGGCGCAGGGTTTCCCCCAAATCCCCCCTTCTAGGTGCTTAGACAGGTACCTTTTCATAAACACGTGCAGCCGGGATTTCATCTGAGTCCGTGGTTTTCAACCTCGTTTTTCAGCAGCAGAACCCTTTTTACAAACCAAGTTATAAGTTCAACTCGAACTCAAGAAGAACTACTCTAGAATGGTAGTCAGTACAAATTGGAAAATGCAGGTTTTGGTGGCAGGCCACCTCTACTCCCAGCGCACATGGGGTGGGGACCCTCCGGACACACGGGTGGTGGCCGTGACAGGGAGCGGCAGGACCGGCTCCCACACTTACATCGCTGACGGATCCAGCGGCAGCCCACACGCTTCCTAAAGAGGAGACGCGGAGAAAGGCGCCTGGGCGTGCAGCGCCCACGTGCCCGGCTCTGCTGGAGGCTGTGGTGTGCGAGCCACCCGCCCCGAGGACCTCGAGTGACGGGGGTGTGCCACTTGCCGGAACGTGGATGAAGGAGCACGTCATGAAGGATGACGTCGCCTGCCCGGCACACGGTCCGGAGCTGGTGGTCCCCGGCGGACGTGAGGTCGGCACATCGAGCCTTTGAGCGTGGCGTGTCTGGTTTCAGCCTGTGAGTGAGCTGGAAGTGTTTGTGCAGCGGGCGTTTGGACGAGCCCCAGGGCCCCACGGAGCGGCGTGCGAGCCACCGCTCTAGCCCGGGCAAACCTGTCTCCGTCAGCCTGGGAAGACAGGCCTCGGTCGCAGCGCCCCGGCTGCCCTCACACCTGCGGCCCGAGGCCTTGCCTGGCGGTTTCCGTTCTTCTCCAGCCCTCAGCCCGCAGCATCTGGTAGCACCTGAGGGAGGGGCTGCCCCCTATCTGCCCGTGAGTGTTTCAGGTCTCGGGCAAGGCCGAGTCCCAGTGGAGCTGGGACTCCCCACACAGCCCAGGCCTTTCGTCCTCCCTGCTCCCTGGAGGTGTCAACAGCAGTGCTGGCACCTGTGGGTTGGTGGCCCGCCCCCGGCCCCGGCAGGAAGGGCACAGCTCAGCGCGTGTGTGTGCCCTGAGAGGTGCATGCGTCCCGGCCGTCCCTGTCCCCGTCTGGCTGCATCTCTGTCCCTTGCGCTTCCCGTTCTTGATTGCGTTGGGGGCGGGGGCGGGGGCGGCGGGGGGGCAGCCGTCAGGTCGTCAGGTCCAGTAACTGTCTTCACCGGTTCCTGTTGTAGACTATTGGGGAGAGTCTTGTTACAGTGGCCTCATCGACTTGCATCTGGGTGGTATGTATGGCGGCACCTGTTGCTGACACTAACCCTCTGACCACGCCCCCAAGCTCTCCTTCCTCGGTCTCTGCTCACAAAGGGCAGGAAGCAATCAGCCCAGGAACTGAATGGCAAAGCACAGGCTCTTTTCCAGCTCTGCCCCCCCATCCCCGCCCCATGGGCTCCGGGGAAGAGCGGGAGTGACTCCTGCTGCCCGGTGCCACCGGAGTTTCTTAGGATCAGAGTTCTCCTGTCCCACCAACCTCGCATCTGCACCCTGGTCCTCCTGATACCATTTTGGTGGTTTGACATCCAGCGGGCGTGTGCACGCACACACACAGACACACACACTCACACTCCAGCGTGACCTCACCACACAGCTTGTGGGTGGCAGCTTCTGGGCAGCTCACATTTCCCCCAGGAGGCCCGAGTGCAAGGGCAAGTGCCCCCTGGGGTTTCCATCCAACTCACTGACCTTGGGCAGTGCTGACAGGTGTCAGTCGCAAGGGCCCTCCTTCTGTCCGTCCGTCTGAGGCTGACTCTGTGGGTGGGGCCCCAGGGCCACCCATCAGCTTCGAGACCTGGGAGCTTGTTAGACACGCAGGTGGCCGCTCCCCACCCCAGGCCTGCCAAATCAGAAACCACGGGGGACCCCCAGGCCCTCTGAAGTGGGAGGGCCCTGCCTTGGAGGAAGTCTGGACCTGTGCTATCGTTTGTACTAGATGAGAGGGACACCAGCCCGCAAGCCTCGTCTCCAGACGCTGGGCCATCTTGCCCCTGGGATCTGATGCTCTGTCTAGAGGCTGGCTGCACGGCCGCTCCCGAGGGGAGTGGGGCTCTTGAGCCCCCACACCCTGGTCGGGCAGTCTGCCTCCCCACCCGCCCAGCCAGCTCCTTGCCTGCAGGTGGCCTTAAAACACAACCCGGCTGGCACCCACCATTCTCTCGTTCCCCACCGCCGTCTCACCTGTCCCTTTAAAACGCGAGGCGTGGCTCTGCGGTTCCTGCCTTGAGCCGCCCAGGGAGCTGCCTGGCTCCTGGCTTCGCGGCTGGGCTGGGTGTCGCTGATCTCTGCCCTCTGCCTTCCGACCCCTTGGCCCGTGGGTTGTCCAGGGACTTGCGTGCTTGTGGCCATCGAGACTGTAGAAGGGCTGATGCTTCCCCTCTGATTAACAGACTCCATTTCTTCTCTAACGTCCTCTCCTGCCTCCTCCTAACAGTCCCAGGGGACATGTGTGTGTCGTTTCTAAGTGAATCTGAATGTGTGAGAACGTTTTGTTTTGTTTTGTTTTTTTAATTCAAAATTTCCTGGAAGGGACTCTGAAACCCATTTCTTTAGGGTTATATTCATCCTTCCCTCCCCGTTCACTAAGTGCCCCCGGCGTGTGGCTTAGTTTTATCTGTCCCCGTTGCGTGAGTGACAGATGTCGCCAGCTGTTTTCATTTCCATGTCCCTGAGCTCCCTCTACGAGCTTTTCAGACTTAGAATTCCAGCAGATCGCAGGGGAAAATGAAACATTTTAAAAACAAGAAACTCAGTGTGTCTTCTGAACTACGAAATGCCTGGTGATCCCTCCGCCCGACTGTCGCCGTCCCGTCGCTCCTCCTTCGGCTCCTGTGATTCCTGTGTGACAGTCACACTTGTCCCATGGCCTCTGACCGCCACACAGAAGCAGGAGAGACGCTCGTCCCAGAGGGCGTCCCGGGGTCCCCGGGCAGAGGGCCCTGCTCCCAGCGGCCCCGGAGGAGCCGGTACCGGGGAGGTCCCTTTCAGACCCTGCCAGTGCTCCCCCTGGGACTCTTGGCCGTAGTCATCATTTGGGGGAAGAAATTACGCTTCTCAGCGCTGAAGCCTGAAAGGCGGACCCTGATTGCCCCATGGTCCTGCGTCCCCTCCCCGAAGGGCTGCACACAGCCTGTCACCGGGCTGGCTCCGTAGTTCACAGTCGTGAGCACATGAGGCAGAGTTTATTCTTTTTCTATTTGTTAATTATAGTGTCATGTTTCCACACAAGCAGCTGCACACCTGTGTGGGCCCTGCCCCGCACACCTAATTCTCAGAGGACACGAATGGCTCCGAAACGTGGCCCGAGGCCTGGGCGTGGTCTCTCACCACTGCAGTGACCCGTGGGAGGCCTGGCCGGGCCCCAGGCTTGCCCCCTGCCCTGCCTCGGGGTCTTCCTGCCCTGTCCGCCCCTGTGGTTTGATGCTGGCCGCGCCGGCTCATCTCTTCGGTCTGAGCCTTAACCTGGCTCTTCTCTGCTTAGGAACCTGGGAGTCCCTGCGAGTCCCCAGTGCCCTCCTGTGCCTGTGCGTGGGTGTGCACACGCGTGTGCTGGATCCCAAGTCTTCAACGCTGTCTTCTTTGTTTCCTTTTCCTTTGTCTCGTGTCCTTCATTTTCTGGAGACCCACTCTGCAGTCAGTTCTGTTCCCCAAGGCGTCCCTTGGCCCTGTCGTCTGCGTGCCGACGGGCACCCAGCCAGCCTGAGCCCTCAGTGGGGCCGCAGCGTCTGTGGCTGCCCCGGCTCGGAACCGGCCCCTCGTGTCCGGCCGGGCACCAGCGCTGAGCCGAGAGCCGTCCTGGCGGGAGGAGTGAGAACAGCTATGCGTGATCTTGGTCAGCCGGGGTCGGCTGACCTTCCTGTCCTCGGGCCGCGCGGGAGAGCGAGTCTGCGAGAGCCCCGCTCCTCACACCTGGACCTCGGGACGGTGTCCAGGCCCCGGGGGCAGCTTTCTGCACGGTCAGCCAGGTGGGCCGAGCTTGGGCCTGGAAGGGGCGTCCCTGACGTGTCTCAGGAAGAACAGGAGCCTGGTGCTGTCTGTGGCATGAAGCAGACGGACCGCCCTGCCGCAGCCCTGGCTCAGTGACCGGTGCGTTCAGTGGCATGACCGCTAAGCACACGTGTGAGGAATGGCAGTCACTGTGTGAGATGAGGCCATGTGTGGCTGCTGCAGGGACTAGCTAGCTGCTCAGAGAGGAGGAGCCTCAAACACATCTGAGGAGGAAGCGTCCCTTGCCACTTAGCACGCCGTGGAGGCCGAGAGGCGGGATTTCCCCGAAGCATCGCTGGGCGGACAGCCCTGAGCTCTGGGGCATTTGGGAGGTGTCCGCGCCTGAGCCCACCGCGGTGTGTCAGAAGGGCGGGGGCAGGGGGTTGTGCCTGAACAGGGTGCCAGTGCGCAGTGTTCCTATTTGGAATTCTGTATTTTCACATGGAAATGCAGGTGTGAGTGTTGGCTCAGCTTATGAAAAGCCCACTTTCCTCGTGATGCTTGTATGCGGTGCTGAGCCCTCGGATCCCCGGCCACAGCCAGCCATCCCGTGGGAGCAGCAGCAGCCTGGCTGGGACCTCGGGGACCCGCCTGGCTCCCTCCAGGTCGGCCCCTACCGTGCTGGGCCAGCCACCAGCTGGATGCTGGCCTGTGGCTACAGCAGGACCCTCGCCTGGGCCCATGTGGGCCATCGCCCCGTCCTCACCTCTCCTCATGAGAAACGCACCGGACCCTTCTCTGTGCCCCAGCCTCGGGTTCTGACAACCAAAGGGACAGAAGTCAGGCTGGGTTTGCGTGCGTTTTGTGTAGACGTCCAAGCTCGGGTCCTGACTCTCGGCTGGTTGGTTTCCTGCCAGCTGATAGGGTGGGGGAGGAGTGCGGGGTTTTGGGGTGAAGTGTCTGGGACAAAGCCTGTCGGAGGAGGTCGGAGGAGGATGGAGACAGAACTGGCAAGTGCAGAGGAGGAGTTGCCAGGGGATCTCCCGCCTCTCCCCGCCACCGGCTCCGCAGCCTTGGGCCACGTGAGAGGCAGAGCCCGGAGCGAGGCGCCACGGGGGCAGGCCAGGGGCAGCGTGGGAGTGCGGTGGGCACCCCAACCTGGGAGGGCGAGGCCTGGCTCAGGCCCCAGCTTCACGGAGTCCCCAGCCGGGTCACATCCCCTGTGGGCCTCTACGGAGACTGCAGGGCGGGGTGACCATGCCACCCGACCAGGCCTGTGTGTGACTGTCCAGCTGCAGCCAGGAGCCAGCTGCCGAGAGACCCCCTCCCCCCTCTGTCAGCGCCGTTTGGGGGCAGACTCTCAGTTCAGCGTGGGAAGGCAAGCCTGGGTTTTGGCCACGTTCGGGTTCTGGGAGCCTCGGACGCCTGCTCCACAGGACAGATGCTGGGGCCTCTCGGGGGCCGCGAGGGAAGGGTCCATGACACACAGAGCTGGCTGCATCCGGACGCCCTGCCCCCACCGGGACGAGCCAGACCGTGCCTCCCTGGGCACCGGTTCTCTGCTGCTCCTCACAGAGCAGCTGTCCCCTGCCCTGGGGGTCACGGCAAGCGGTCACACTCCAGGAGGGCGTGCCGCCGCAGAGGGAACAGCCCGCCGCCCAGGTGCGCTGGTGGCAGACCGGGGAGGGGGGAAGCGCCCGCCAGGCCCGAGTCCCGGGGTCACCGTGGAGTTGGCTTGAGAGGGTGAGGCAGGGTGGCCGTTAGAGAGGAACAGAACCCCAGTATTTAAAATTCTTGACCTGCTGTTTGCTGTGAGCTCGACGCCATCTTTGCCCCAGGACGTTTGGACCGGGCCTGTTGCTCAGAAAAGCCACGCAGACCAGGGCCGCCGCCGCCCACGCTCACTGCGGGCTACGGCTGTGCGCAGCCCCCGCGTCGGACTCAAGCTTCCTGTCGGTTGTCACCCCTCAGGTTCTTGTTAAAACCATCCTTATCGGCTGCGTTTCCTGATTACTAAAATAGCATAGATTATGGACGTTCCAGAGCGTGCAGGAAAGTCTAGAAAGCCAGAGCCACACGGTGGGGGCTCACCAGCTCCCCTCAGCGGCCCTGCCGCCCCAGCCCCCCGCCGCAGCCTCGGTGACGGATCGCTGCCACTGTTTTCCAGGCCCTTGCTTCACCCGGCGCTCCCTGCTCTGACCTCGTCACCTGGTTTCTGTGCCAAATGTTCTGCGAGGCCCTTCCGTCCTCTGTGCGTGGAAGGGCTCTGAGGGTCGGCCTGAAGGGAGCTGCGGGCTGCTCCCCGTGAGACGCCTGCGGGCCGCCGCTCCTCGGGTGCGTGCGCGCCTCGTCCCGTGCCCTGCACGCGGGTGGGCGAGGTCCGTCCCTGGACTGGCCTGGGTGCTCGAGCACGGTGTTTCCTGGGATCTGTCTGCGTGACCTCAGTGCGGGCTCTGCGCCCTTGTCACAGGGAAGGCTGTAGGCGGCCAGCCGCCCAGCGCGTCTGCTGAGACAGGGGCTCTCCCCGCACTCCCGCGAGGCGGTGGTCGTGGCCGTGTCTGCTGAGAGCACTGGGTGAGACCAGCATCTCGCACACTCGCACGCACAGCCCTGTGGAGGCCACTCCAGGGCTCAGGGAGGGAGAGACGGGGGGCCTGGGGCTGTCCTGCCGTACAGCAGGGGCCCCGAGCCAGGCGTGTGCCTGTCTGTCTGTCTGGTGGCTGGAGCAGGCTCACTGCTCACACCGTGTCCTCGTGACAAAGCCACCCACTCACCTGCCAGCCCCGGAGTCCCCAGACGTGTCTGCTGGGCGTGCCCGTGTGCCCCTGTGGTTCTGTGATGGTCCCTGCTGAGCGCCCCCCGCCCCGGGTCACCGTCAGCTGTCAGCCCCCAAGGCACCTCTGCGCACTGTCCTCTCCCAGCTGCCCCGTCCACGGCCGTCAGTGTTGGCATGTCCTGTCTTACAGTCCGGAGTGTGACAGCCTCCCCTGCTATGGCATTGGACCCCTCTGTGCAGATGGGAGGAACAGGAGAAAACGGGCGAGGCTCGTGCTGGCACGTGGGGGACAGCGAATCGGACACGGGGAAGCGGCTCGGCAGTCCGAGCACCGCACCTGTCAGAGCAGGACAGGCCCACCCAGAGGGAGGCGCGCTGCCTCCTGTGGCTGCGACCGCGGCCGGTGGCCTGCCTGAGCTCGGCCCCACCGGAGCACGCGTGTCTGAGAGCACAGGCACAGGCCGGGCAGGCCGCCCGGGATCACCACCGGCAAACCGAGCAGCCGGCTGCTCCACAGCGGCCAGCCGGCCTGCCCTGCGGCTTTGGGCGTTTTTGAGGAGGGACCCCAAAACCCAAAACTCAGAAGGCCCCCGTGTGGTGACCCCCAGCGCCACTGCCCCTCCGTGAGGACCGGAGGGGGGAGGAGCAGCCCCACCGGGAGCTGCCGGCAGCCCGCCGGGGGCGCGTGCTCGTGCCGTGTGGGAGAAGGACTTAACTCATGTGTAGACTTTGTTTCCCGTGTTTCTGCTTCTCCGTTTCTTGTATTTTTTCTTCTCCTCCTGTTGCTCCTTTCTCACTTTGATGCTTTTTGTCCTCTGCTTGTTTTTGTTTCACCGTCCCCCGTCTCTCTCCACTCCCACACTCCTCTCCTCTTCCGTGTGTCTTTCTCCGCCGCCTCCTCCTCTTCCTTGTTTGGTCCTTTTTGAAGTTGAGCCCAGTGGCGGGACTCCACGGCGTAGACCTCTCTCCTTCTGCCCTTGCTGTGTCCAGGAAGGTAACGTAACCCCCACCCCACTGCCTCTCAAGCCATAGCAGCACTAGTCGGAGAGGGACCCACTGCCAGCTGTCTCTCTCTCGCTCTCTCTCTCTCTGACCCGAGAGCCCTGTTTCAAAACTCCATGAGTGTGCGGCAGTTTCTGACAAGGCACAGTATCCCTTGGACTGTCTTGGGAGGACGGGGTGTGCAGTGAAGCCAGGGGCCTCCGGGCCAAGCAGAGTCCCAGGACGTGGCTCCGCCGTTCGTGGTCGGGCCTTTCTGTCCCCAGCCCAGCAGGTAGAGGGGCCAGGAGCACGGGCAGTTTGCACCGGTGGCGTCGAGGAATACTGTCCTTCAAAGACTGGTCAATGCAGATGCCCGAGTTCCTCCCCGAGCCACCGTGAAAGCACACTTCTCTGCCCCGTGTCTTGCCGAGTGTGTGTGTGTGTTTTAAGTTTGTCCGACCTGGAGTCTTTGTGGTGATGAGACTGTCGTTGCCGAGGCATGTGGGGAGGGCGGGCCGTGTGGTCGTGACTAACCTCGCTAACCTCTCCCTCCGCTCTCATGCCGCTTACCTCTGACTCTCACCTGCCCCCCCCCACGTGCCTTTGCTCATTGGCTGTGAACAGTGTCTACCGAAGCCCCTGAATGGTGTTTGGGTGTCTCCCTTGGAATTCGGGGGAGGGGGGGAGGCGGGAGAGACCGCCCGGTGCGCTCACGGCTTGCCACTCGGGACGGCTTGCATGCCTCGGGGCCCCACCCTCGCGGGCACGCGGGCACACTGTGCAGAGACGCGCAGAAAGGGGTGCGTGGAACTGACTGTGGGCTGCTTTCCCAGCCCAGCACCAAGTCTGTCGGGGTGGGGGGAGCGCCCAGCCCTGCAGCACACCTCCCACAGCAGCAGGCAGGGCGCAGGGTCAGGGCTTCGCCGCAGGGCGCCGCTGCACGCACACCCGGGCGCTGCGCGCGTCACTGCCCCCATACGAGCGTGGCCCCCATTTCTGCCTCTGCAGAGTGAGGCCCTTGGAAAGACTGGCCTGGGCCTCACGTGTGTCGAGCAAACATCGCAGTAGAAGGAGAGCTGGCTTTGATCAGTGTGCCAGGAAGTCAGGCGTGAAGACTAGAAAAGCCGTGAGCAAGGAGCTGGACGCGTGACCGTCCCGCCTGAGGGGGTGCTCCATGTGTTTCTGAATGTGTCCGTACCTGGGGCAGAACCTCCCACCCAGTGGCCCTACAACAGGGAGCGCCTTGAAAGGGTCCCCAGTCTTAAAGCCTCCTCAGCCAGGGCCGGTGGACGGGCTTCCGGAATCCCACGAACACCCCAAGGTTCTGCGTGAAGCTGTTGGATGCACTCAGATGCGTTTCTTCCTAGGAAGAGCGCCCCCCGCCTTCCTGAGATTCCCAAAGCGGTTTGTAATCCAAAAGCAGCAGGAGCCAGTGACACAGGCTGTCGTTGGCCTCCGGGCAGCACCTCACCGGGCTTTTTTGTGCTCCCGGGAAAAAGAGTTTTCCCTCTTTGGGTAGTTGGATTCCCTAGGTCTTCCATCCGCCCTCCCGCTGTGGTCCAACTGAGTGGAGCAGGCTGCCCCTGGTGGCGATGGAGGTATCAGCAGCATGGCATTGGGGCAGCCAGCGGCACCCCCAGATGCTGCTGCTGGGGCAGGTCAGAGCAGTGCGCACCCTCGTTTAGTCTGGGGTCCGCCAGTGCTGCTCTGCCCTTGGCGAGGGGCCTGGTGGCCACCCTGGGCCGGACTGCCCGTCCCATGCAGGACCCCTGGGAGAGTGTCTGGTCAGGATGAGAGGAAGGTGCCCCCGAGGGGGCAGCACCCAGAAGGAGCTGAGTGTAGCGAGCGCAATGTGAAAAGAGGCCGAGTGTGGTGCACAAACTCACACCTGCCTCGGTCTGAAGGCTTAGTGTGTACAAGTGCCAAAGGAATGTCAAGTGAACGAGCAAGGAAAAGGAGGGCACAGCCCTTAGCACGTACGGAAGGAAACCACTGAGCAGGACAGGCCACCAAGCGGGAAGCACAGGCTCCGCTAGGCCCCAGGCTGGGCGTGCCCTCCGGGGCGGCAGGCAAACTGGACCTGGCTTGGGCGGTTCCGGCAGCATCTCGCTCTGCTCTCTTTGCACATTTGCCCCAGTGCGGTGCCTCCTGCTGGCCAGGCGGACAGCACGCCTGCTGCGCCTGACACGCCCTTCCCCTGCAGGCATGGGCAAGAAGGACGACCCCAAGCTGATGCAGGAGTGGTTCCGGCTGGTGCAGGAGAAGAACGCCATGGTGCGCTATGAGTCGGAGCTGATGATCTTGTGAGTGGCCGGGGGTGGGCGGACCCAGCGGGGTGGGCGGGCAAGCTTGTGCCTCTCACGGCAGGAGCACAGCTCCATTCTAACTTAGGGGGTGAGGAGACAGGGTCCCCACGTCACTGCTGCTTGTCTCCTTCCCTGTCCCCATCTCCCAGTGCCCGGGAGCTGGAACTGGAGGACCGGCAGAGCCGGCTGCAGCAGGAGCTCCGGGAGCGGATGGCCGTGGAAGGTAAGAGGGACGAGGGTAGGCCACCCCGGGAAGGCTGGGCAGGGGGCTGCGGCCTCCCACCCCGCAGGCCTGACGCCACTGCCACTGCCCAGACCACCTGAAGACAGAGGAGGAGCTGTCGGAGGAGAAGAGGATCCTGAACGAGATGCTGGAGGTGGTGGAGCAGAGGGACGCCCTGGTGGCCCTGCTGGAGGAGCAGCGGCTGCGGGAGAAGGAGGAGGACCGGGACCTGGAGGCCGCCATGCTGTCCAAGGGCTTCAGCCTGAACTGGTCCTGAGCGCCCGCTACACACACTGGCTGGTCCGTGGCATCCACCACCCCAGCTGGGCCCTGCAGACCTCCGGGCCGAGAGCCGAGCAGGCCGGCGTCTCCTGGGCACCCGGCGCCTCTGGAGCAGCAGCCAGGCGTCTGTGCGTCTGTGTGTCTGTGCGGTGCGGAGCCGGGTGGAGGTGACTACCCGCAGCGGTTCCGCCTCCTTCAGGAGACTCGCCCGACGCCCACCCCAGGGTGTGCGGGTCACGAGGGCAGTGCCACGTGGGGAGAAGCAAGGGCTGCGAGGTGCCCCTTCGTGTGCAGCCACAGGCGACGAGAGAAGGAAGCTGCTCCTCTGTCGAGGCCACAGCCGCCAGAGTGCACCCCACACAAAGGAGGGGACTGCCTTCGCAGCCCTGAAGCACCACCAAAGAAGTGAAGGAGGCAGCCCAGGAAGCTGCCTGTGAGCTAAGACCAGGAGGGGCCCCGGCCAGTCGGGCTGCCGCTGGCCCCGTGTCACTGGGAAGCTGAGGGGCCCGTGTCCAAGTTCAACATGAAGTAAGGAGGACCCACGAGGGGCCTGCTCCCAGCCCCACACCACACACTGGACTCCACGTGGCCAAACGCCCCAGGCCGGCTCTGACTGCGGCCTGAGGCCTGTGCATTGCTGCATTTTGCTTTTAGTTCACAACCATTCTAACACTGGAAAATCCTGACTCTGGGCGACGCATCAGGCCCCGCGGACAGAGCGGCGCGGCCGCTGTCCCGGGCGGGGGTCACCCTGCTGGTGTTTTCCTGCGTTTGCACATCGAAATGAAGCTGACAATCCAGCAAGACACTCGGACGCTTCGGACTCTTTTTGTCGATTATTTTTTTAATACTTGAAAAAGACTTCCTTTTTATATATTTCCCAGGGACACTGACCACCTGGCATCTGGTGGGGGGGCAGCGGGCATCCCCCGTTGCTGCCCGAGCGCTGGTCACACCGTCTGCTGATTACCCTTCCTCACGGCACCCTGTCCCCCGGCCTGGGGTCCCCGCCCCCAGCGCCTCCGTCCCCTCCACCCGGCACCCTGTCCTCACGCTGGCGCCAAACCCGATGCCGACACCACCCGTCAGGAAGACATTCGAGCACAGTGTGAGGCTGCCCGTCTCTCCCAGCGGGAGCCCCGGCTCTGCAGAACCCATTTTCTTCTCTGTTTTTGGTGCCAGGGTTTTTCACCTCCCGCAATATGTTTATTGGAGAAAGTTGGGGGTAGACCCTCTTGCAGGCTGGCCTTCTCCGTGCCTGGTGGGCCCACCTGATTGGGATTCCCTCCGCCCAACCTCAGATCCAACCAGAGAGGCAAGCAGGTGGGGGCCAAGCTACCGGGGTTCAGGTTGGTTTCTCCAGGCCAGACCCCTCGGTTCCTGGGTCTTCGTGGGGAGACGAGGGGTGGTTCCTTACAGCTCAGCCGCAGTGTGAGGGAGCCTGGGGCGGCGGGGCGCCACTCGGCCATGCACAGAATCAGCCCACCCGCGTGAGGCCAGTCTGGGGGTCCTCCAGCTGACTCCCGTGCAGAGCAGCCGACGTCCAGAGAGCCGGGGCCGGCCGCGCCGAGCTCGGACTTCCGCGGGGAACCACACTGTGCCTCGCCGTGAACATTCGTCCTCGCCGCGGAGGAGCAGAGCGCCTGTCTTGGCCCTCACGTCCCCCCGGCGCTGCCGTCCCCTCCGGTGCGTGGCCGGGGTGCTGCCAGCCGCCTCCGTGGGGCTGCCTCCCACCCTGCTTGCTGCAAGGCCAGCGGACTTCTGTTTTTATTCTCTTTTCTAAAAAGGGGAGAGGAGGGTGGGTGTTCTAGATTCCATCTTTAAAACCCAGCCTTCCATCAGATTGGACCTAGGACAGGACCTTTGTCGCCCGTGTGGCCCTTTGCAGTCCCTCCACCTCTCGGAGGCTCAGAGCCTGGCTGCACCCCGGGAGAGACGCCGCTCCCTGACCCCACGTCAGGGACACCGTGTGCAGAGCAGTGGAAGGGACGTGGCCAGAACGGCCCCTTCTGAGTGGCCCAATGCCACACGGCGTGAGGTGTTGGCTGTCTGCCCCTGCTGTCGGCCCGAGCTGCCCCCTTCTGGAATGCACACTGCTTCCTCCCATCCCTGGAACAGGGCTGAGGACTTCGCCAAGAAGCTTTAAAAACCCACGAGCCTGTACAGGGTTCCCCAGCACTCCACTCCCACGTGACACTCTTTTTAAAGCTCCCGTTTTATAACCACTAGTTCGCAGTCTATTTAGAGCCCTGGCGAGTGCTGCATGGCGTGTGTTCCAGCTCTGGAAGTGCGTGCATGCAGCTCCAGGCAGGTCTCCTGGGGGGTGGGTCCCCTTGAAGGCTGGGAACAGACCGACGTTTATGGAAATGCCCGAGGTCGAGTGAGCTCAGACCCTGGGCGGCTGCAGCGCCCCCACCCGAGCCTGAGTCACCGTGGTGGGGGCCGAGAGCAGGTCCTCGCCCTGCTCAGGGGGCGCGACAGGCCTTCACCCCAGGGGCCAACTTGCAGCTTCTTCGACCAGCAGTGACGATGCTTCTTCCAAAAGACATTTTTCAGTGGGGCAGGCAGTCAACTGAAAGAAAAAAATTTCTAGAGTAACATCTGAGCTACAAAGGGGAACAGGTCATTTTGTGCGCAATAAAAGTTTTCAAAGAAATGCAGCATGTATTAAGTCCTTGTGCTGGACCCCCCCATCTTCCCCAGTAGCTGGTGCCTGTGCGCGTCTTCTCATGGTGGGTGTGGGTGTAGGCAAGGTCACTACAGAAGCCAGCTTTTTCTTCTTTCCAGTTTGTGGTTTTTCGTCCGTGTTACTCAGCTCAGCCATCCACTGTCACCACTTGAGAAAATGTCACAAGCAACCCAAGGTGGTGAGAAGCTGCTCCTCAAGGATGCAGCCCAACACAAAATTGTAAATTCACTGAAAACATTGAGATTTGTTGTGATTACATGTCACGATATATTCTACGTGTGGTCCAAGACAACTCTTCTTCCTCCAGTGTGGCCCAGAGACACTGAAGGTTGGACACCCCTGAGAGAGTCCACAAGCCAGAGTGGCCCTGTGTCCCCACAGCCTGCAGGCTGGCCTGGCTCTGGCCTGAGAGCCAGCCCTGTGGGGCCCACGGCCCCCGTCAGCATCCCCAAGGATGCTTGGCGTCTGAGCCTTGGGCAGCCAGCACCAGTCCCCTCTAGTGGACACTCCCCAAGAGGGAAGGTGATTGTCCTGGAAATGCTCCACTCTTGGCTACAAGAAGCCCCCGGGCTGCTTTTCCTGATAAAGGCCCGGGGGCTGCCCCTTCCCCTGGTGTGCTGGCCTGGCAGGAGTACAGGGCTCGTCCCAAAGGCGCGATGCTTCCCTCGGGGGCAGAGACGAGAGCAACACGGTGACGGGTGGGCACCAGTGAGCCTCGCCCAGCCTGGAGGTCAGCCGGCTCTGCCGCCAGCTGTCCCAGAGAGAAGGACGGAGCCCGTGGATGCCAAATACCACGTCTTAGGAACTGTGGCGCCAGCTGGTGTGAGCGCACCTTGGCCCCGGTTACTGGAAGGAAAGACAGGCTGGGGTACCGGCCCGTGGGGAAGAAGAGGCATTTGGCAGTGCTGTGCACTTCTTACCCTCCGAGCAACCCCTAGGGTGGAACTGGATGCAGGCAGGGTTTGGCTGCAGCTCAGGCACCCTGGTGGCAGGAAAAGGGGGCTGTGGGTTTAGGCCGGGCACCCCAGGGTGGGTCACAGGCACGTCCTCCCTCTCCAAGAAACAGCCACGTCTGAATCCCGTGGTCCCGTCACAGAAGTCAGTGGAAAACGGTAACGGGGGAGGTGCCATTGTATTTCTCTTCCTGAGCTGCTGGACTGGCCCGTGGAAGGCAACCCTCTCCCTCTCTGTCGCTGCGCAGAAGGCCTTCTGCCCGCTGGCTCAGTGAGGCGCCCGCTGGACGGACGGACGAGGCAGGGACGCTCCCAGACCCCTGTTGCTGCGGAGCCTCACTGGGCAGCGTTTTGTGACAGCCCCACTCCCCACCCCTGCCCTGTGCTGCAGCCCGGCCCTGTGGGCGGGCTGCGTGTGCTGGCTGCCTCGGCCCGAGAAGCCCTGGTGCCTGGACAGCCGGGGAAGGGAGGGGCGTGCTGTGACACATGCGTGCCCATGCACACCCTCACACACCCGGTCCTTCCATGCCCCGTGTGGCCTTCCTGGACAGAGTGGATCCGCCGTGGGCCAGGGTGGGACCCGCTGTGCTGGTGGCCGGACCCAGGCAGGATCCAAGTCCAGGGTCTCCCTGCCACCGTCAGCACCCTGGGCCCGACTCCAGGGTGAGTGGACAGCACGTCCCCCAGGCCCAGGGAAGGGCCTCCGGAGCACAGCCAACTCGCTCACACGGCTGCCGTGGCATAATGGCAGCTGCTGGTGTGTGACCACACGGGGGAGGGCGGCAGGGGCGTGCGGTGTGGGACTTGTCCCTGCCTCTCCCCACTGCAGACGTGGCCTTGGGCACCTCGCTGAACAGGTCGGTGCCAGGTAGTCAGTGACCAGAGGGGAGAGGGGAGGGAATTCCAGGGGAATTTCAGGGGAGAAGGGAAGGGTTTATAGGAACAAATATAGAGGACACATGGACAAAACTAGAGGGGTTGGAAATGGGAGGGAGGAGGGGGGGATGGGTGGGTGGGCTGGAATGGGAAGAAAGGATAGAAACTGGGACTTCCGGCCAAGATGGAGGCATAGGTGGACGCACTGTGCCTCCTCGCACAACCAAGACAGGGACAACAATGATATAGAATCAAAATAACAACCACAACTGACAGAAAATTGAAGTGTATGGAAGTCGGACACCCAAGAATTTAAAAATAGACACGTTCATCCAGACCGGTAGGAGGGGCGGAGTAGGGCTGGGCGAGGGACGTGGAGCGGAGAGCTGAGCAAACTGCAGTGCGCAAGTCCACAGTGGGCAGACCCTGGGCGCACGAGCAGCGGTGGCTGGTGGGCCAGGCCAGGGGGTGGCGACCAGCAGACCCAGCAGGGCGGCCATTGTGAAGCAAGGCACTGCGCGCAGCTCAGGGTCCCAGCGCCAGGAAATAGAGCTTTGGGGCACTGACTGAGAAGGAAGGTCCCACGGGGTGCACAGGCCCACCCACAATGGAGTTGGTGCCAGAGGGGCCCGGTTGGCTTGCAGAAAGTGGCAGAAGGGTCTGAGGTCCTACAGAGAGCAGAGCAAGCGCCATTGTTCCTTCTCAGACCCCGCCCCCACATACCACGTCACAACTCAGCAACTGGGGTGCCCCGCCCTGGTGAACTCCTAAGGCCCCACCCCTCACTACAGGACCTTGACAAGACCAAAAAAAAAAAAACACAAAACAAAACAAAAAAAACAGCAAAAAGATGGCTCAAACAGAAGAAGAATTGAAAGCCCCACAACCCATCCTTTTAAGCAACCAAGAGATAGCCAACCTATCACATGCACAGTTCAAGGCACTGGTGATCAGGATACTCACAGAATTGATTGATTTTTGTCACAAATTAGATGAAAAAGTGCAGGCTACAATAAGTTTAATGAAAATGCACAGGGAACCAATAGTGATGGAATGAAAGATGGGTCTCACATCATCGGAGTGGACCAGAAGGAAGAAAAAAATGTACAATCAGAAAAGAGTGAAGAAATGAGAATTCAGAAAAATGAGGAGAGGCTTAGGAACCTCCGGGACATCTTTAAACGTTCCAACATCCAAATTATAGGGGTACCAGAAGGAGAAGAGTAAAAACAAATGGAAAAGATATTTGAACAAATAATAAAGGAGAGCTTCCCCAATCTGGCAAAGGAAATAGATTTCCAGGAAGTCCAGGAAGCTCAGAGAGTCCCAAAGAAGTTGGACCCAAGGAGGAACGCACCAAGGCACATCAGAATTACATTAGCCAAGATTAAAGAGAAGGAGAGAATCCTAGAAGCAGCAAGAGATAAGGGGACAGTCACCTACAAAGGAGTTCCCATCAGACTGTCAGCTGATTTCTCAAAAGAGACCTTGCAGGCAAGAAGGGGCT